>JAHDVE020010228.1:0-189791 GCA_022606495.2 Halesus radiatus
GATTTTAATTTTAATTTTAATTTTAATTTTAATTTTAATTTTAATTTTAATTTTAATTTTAATTTTAATTTTAATTTTAATTTTAATTTTAATTTTAATTTTAATTTTAATTTTAATTTTAATTTTAATTTTAATTTTAATTTTGATTTTAATTTTAATTTTAATTTTAATTTTAATTTTAATTTTAATTTTAATTTTAATTTTAATTTTAATTTTAATTTTAATTTTAATTTTAATTTTAATTTTAATTTTAATTTTACTTTTAATTTTAATTTTAATTTTAATTTTAATTTTAATTTTACTTCTTAATTTTAATTTTAATTTTAATTTTAATTTTATTTTAATTTTATTTTAATTTTACTTTAATTTAATTTTAATTTAATTTTAATTTTAATTTAATTTTAATTTTAATTTTAATTTTAATTTTAATTTTAATTTTAATTTTAATTTTAATTTTAATTATAATTTTAATTTTAATTTTAATTTTAATTTTAATTTTAATTTTAATTTTAATTTTAATTTTAATTATAATTTTAATTTTAATTTTAATTTTAATTTTAATTTTAATTTTAATTTTAATTTTAATTTTAATTTTAATTTTAATTTTAATTTTAATTTTAATTTTAATTTTAATTTTAATTTTAATTTTAATTTTATTTTAAATTAAATTTAATTTTAAGATCTACTGCTTGGAAGGCAACTATACTCGTAAATACTGACCATTATACCACTTGACTATTTATACCACCTACCACCATTCAAGAGGAACGACTGCGTGGCCTATTTCATTCAAATGTTAATTTTGGATTTGAGGTCAAAATACTTACCTAAACCTTATAATATATATTTTTTTTAATTAAAGGTTTAGTAAATATCTAACACATATGAGAAGTATTTTATTTATTTTTGTTTAATATTAAAGGAATTGATTTTTACCGATTTTAGAGGCATGTTTAACAAATATTTGGAGGCTAACGGAGATTTAAAAAAAAATGTTTTACTCCGTCTTTGCTTTGAAAACATAATAAAATTTAAAATAGAATTTTTTTAAAACATTAAAGTAAGCATTACGAAAATTAAATTAATAACGAATAATTTATAGTGGAACACAAATTTGGCGTACATCATTTGAAATATCGACCCGAAAAACATTTTTTTTTAATTTTTGTTTTTGTATTTTTATTTATGTAATCATATTTACATAGCAAATATGACTTTTTTTTTAAATAGTAAACCCGCAAATAATTTTCTAAGCCTCTAAAATTAGGAATATTGATTTTTTTTCCATTCCATATACTTCATAATTTAAAACAAGAATAAATAAAAATACTTCTCATACGTAGTAGATATTTACTAAACCTTGAATTTAAAAAATATATCATTCAGTTTGGTTGGGGTTTTTTGGCCCCAAATCCAAAATTAAGTTATGTATGAAACATGTAGCGCAGCCGTTCCTCTTAAGAACTGTGGCATAAAATCATTATATGTTTTGATGATCACAATATTTTAATTAGAATTTTATAATTTGATTGTTACGTACACCGTACTCACATCACAACCAAAATTATATTGTTTAGTTTTTGTTTTATTTAATTTTTAAACTAACTCACGCCATTCCACCGCAGACGTAGGCGGTTAGGATGGGCCGCTGTATAATTGGAGTAGAAGATACTCTCAGTATCGCCCCTGCAAAAAACCTCCATACAGAATCAAAACGTTGCGTAAAATGGCAATAACTATGTTTAGTCACTGAATAGCTAGGCACTTCTCAACATTCCCCATCTGCTTCCCCTTTCCACTCCCTTCATCCTCACAACTTACCCCAATCGGAGATGCAATAGTCCCACCGGCTCCGGATAGTTAGGACGCTCATGGCACACAGTACTTGCTTCACTCACATTCATACGTCGTCTCATACATACTCTTCTGTTATACCGATTCTTGTCATAACCCGACTCAAGTATTTGATTCACTTGATAGTGCTATGTCTTTCTTGGACGCCCGCGACTTATTCTTCCATTCACGATGAGGGTAAGTTAAACAAAACGTTTTATAACATAATGAAACTTTGATTTATTTTTAGAACATTTCGTTGAACAGTCACGGCACGCCGCTGTTAGTCAATAATAATAAGATTCTCCCGTACCATCCATAGTCTGAGTTACAATAATAACAAAGACTGAAAATTTCTGATCACAAACACAATACAGAGTAAAATATATATATATTAGGAAATAGGATGATATGGGTTCGTTATTGTAGAAAAACTATTGGATAAAGTCCAATATTATCACAATAATATAAAATTTCATATGATTAGATACATTTTTTGTAGAAAAGGTTCATTGCTACATACTTGTGTATTCAACCCTCGAGAAAGTATTATTTTCTATCTTGTTTTCCCAGTGACGTCATGGTTGTGCAATTTGGTGTGTCTGTCGGTCAACATGATAATATAATGTTATCTACTAAGTCTAAACATAAGTTAAGATATGTAATGCGTTGGCCCAGATTTTAACTGATTATGATAAAACGCTCTGGCTATTGGCAAGGGAAGTGGATGAGAAAAGTTTGGAAATGGAGGACATTAACCGCAATTTTACAGCTCTGAGGAAAACTAAGTACTTCCTGTGGATCCAATGTTTCCCTTTATACTATAGACAATAATGCTGGCTTCCCACCTTATCTATTCTGTAGTATATCTCATATAACGAATCTTTCTATGATAGATAGGAATTGTGGTGCGTTCACACTTAATAATAATAATATTTGGATGATTTGTATAGCGTCGTTTTTTTGAAAAATCACCTCAAGGGTGCTGTGCAATTTTTTTTTCTAATTCTATATCTTATCACTAACTATAGACGATCGATTATTATTACTTATGGCTACCAAATTAGATTCACCGGGTCATCGATCTGTAATACCGAAATATATGTACAATACATTTGACCCATGAACGTGATGCCGCGTTAAAATATACATGTTATTAATTTTATGTACAGGCAGATAATATACATTAACAGTTATACGGTAATTTTTGAAATTCAGTGCGGGGTATGCAGGGAAAAATCTCCCTTACACCCCCTTAATTCCATACACAATAAGTAATACGGTCTGGCCGGAGATTCAGACAAGGTACCTGCGAGCAAAAATCGACCTTAAGACCCTTTGATTTCGAATACAATAATGTTGATTCGCAGTCAAAATTGGACGTGGAATGCGTTGGCATGGCAAAAAACACCTTAAGAGTATCGACTTTCGAAGAAAGTAAGGCTCAGAGTGGGTCAAATCGGGTGCGCACCTCCCTACAAAGCAATCAATCTCGGTTAACTTCTCAATACAAACCAATTGCAGGACTGCAATAGGCAAAAACTATACAGGACAATGTTTACATGTCAGGTCACTTGAGATCAATATTGGAAAACACATGTTATTTATTGGATATATTACTTAATCCTGATATTTATTTTAATAATGATTTATGTTCTTACTCGATTTTAGGAAAAGAAAATCATATTTTATGATGGGTGGTACAGTACAAGGATTTGATTATAATTTATCTTCCTAAATATAATTGAAGTGTGGGTCTTCGAATAATGTTAATAAAATAAGATAAGTGTATAGGCATTACATGAGTGGTACTCGCAGGTATATTGGATTTAAGGATATGAAAGTCTGAAAAGGTAAGTTTTTAATTTAGACCGAAATTCTATTAGACTTGTTTTCTTAGTTCCGGGGGGAGTTTATTCCAAGCTTTAGACCCTGATCTTCCGAAAGCGCAATCTTTAAGCTTTGTATTTGGCTTGCGTTTAGGTTCCATCAATCATCATTTGTATTTGTGGAGCTCAAAGTGATGCAGTAAATCTTCGAATGAAAGAGGGTTTTTTTTATTCGACATAACCATAGATATTACTATACTGTGTGCAGAGGGCAGTGTCCGTGCAGCAACTGCCGTTCACAGGGTTATATTCTATGGTATACTTTAAATAGAATAGAATAAAAGTTGGAGTCGATTCAACATTAAGCTTCTTTCTATCGGGCATTTTACTGCACAGATACGGCTGTTCTCATAGAATAGATGATGTGGAAACATAGTTTTACACAGACTCTGAGACAATAATAGAAAGCTACCATAGACCATAGGCAACTTTCATACACTGTAGAATAGAGCATGGAGATCGCAATTACGTGACAGCGATGGGAACCAGGAACTAGGAACCTACCCGTGAAAGCGCCGGCGTTCTCCCGCCAATAAATTACCGCAAAAAGTTGAAATACGCGGGAAAGTCGGTTCATAAATCGAACGATAGTTTTCCGCGCGGGCAGCCCACTTCCGGTCACAGGAACGGACTCACAAATCACCGCCATTTAGGGGGATGGACGCCCAGTGGACTTACGGCTGTTAATGTGAGTATTATCAGGAATAATGCCCAGTTAACTTGTATTATACTTTTTTATCTACCCATTTCATATAAGTAAAGATCGACATAACAGCTCTGGCAATTTAGCTCTCAGAAGCTGGACGTACTGTACAGAGCCCGCAATACTATAATAGTAGGTACACGCTGACGCTCTACAATAATCTCAAGTGCATCCAACTGTTGGGTTTGCCAGACACATGTGGTCTTAAGTTACCTGAAAAACATTTTAACACACTGTGAAAGTGCGGCCCGTTTGTTAGATTCCCATAGATACGCCAAGCGCTCGATCGTCATTTTTGTACACAGTTGATTTTTTTTCCACGTGAAACGGGTCGTTTTTACCAGTCATTCTTGTCTTCGATGACAGGGCTGTGGGGGTAATTTGCCGGCGTCTGATTCCTTCCTCCTAGAACGTGTTTTAACCCTAATCTTCTAATTGCACCTAATGCACCAATTCGAGTCGGCTCTTTGGTAGATATTTGACTATTTCCGTGCTCAGTCAATTTATAAATTTGAGAAATAATGATACACTTGGCATATCAGACCAAGCATACTGGGCTTTAAATCCCGAGAGCGCGCAGTAATAAGTTGTAGTGCCGATAAGAATTTAAGTACACTAGACTTAACGATATATCAGTCAAACAGCAATCACAGGCACAGCAGTGCTTCCAGATTTAATCGAACGTGATTTACCTATCAAACATATTATTATATTCCTTATGAATCTGCATCGAGTGCACTACTTCAACATTACTTAAAATCTCTTACAGGAAACAAAGCAATGTTTCACATCATTTTTTATTTCGGATTGCCATTGAAATACCAAAGTACCTACCTACTCTGAAAACCCTTTTGTATTTTATTTTAAATTCGCCAAAAATATTGTTAAATTAAATCATTACTGCTAGCGACATCTGTTTTTACTCGTGTGAAACTAGATAGGGAATATTCAAAAAGCTTCCAAAAAACAATTGACGACCTGAGAATGATACCTAGATAAAGACCAAATACTTAATTTTACAAGAGATAAATAATCAGATTTATTTTGATTATCAATGTAAGATGAGAATTAAAATGGTTTCACAAAATAATTAAATATTTTTGTAGTATTATTAATTAAATCAAGTTTGGTTTTCTTTGTCTTGTTTTCAATACCATTTATTATTTTTTTAAATTTGTGGTTTCTGGTTTATTTCCGTATTTCTTTATTTGTATTTTATTGTTATGAGTAACATAATTTCAAAATATGAAGGCAAAAATATATTTTTTTAATTCTCCTACTGTAAGAAGTGGTAGAGGGGGGTTTTGTCGGATACATTTAACTGATATATTATTATTTCGAGGCAATACGGTTGTATTTTGCAAATGTTTGTAAAATTTATCCGCTTTGGTTTCTGATCTTTTTCATTGTTTTTTTTTTATTAATCGCATTTGAACATGTTTCAATGTCTTTGAAGATATTCTAGGAGACCTAAATGATGTGTTAAATGTGTATTAAAAATATGTAAATAGTATTCATATTCAATAAAGGGTTTTATATATAGGTTAGACTTTCGCACATTTGACTTCCATTTTTCTGGGCACCTTTTCCCTTTTTTTAGTTTTCCTAGGAGCACGAGGAACACGAACTTCTTCTTCCTCACTTTCTTAGGTGTACTCAGTCACTATCTTCCATATATTTTAAGATATCTTCATTTTCACTGGACATTAAAAACACTGATATTGAACTTACAGTTGACAAAAATGCAAACTACAGTGAAACTCTCTTAATAAGTTTTCCAAGGGACCAGAAAAAACTTCTTATTTGGGGAAACCTTATGTGGGATAAATTGGGTCATTTTTTAAATTCAGTATTCAGGGGACCGAAAAAACCAAACTTCTTAACCATCAAAACTTCATAAATCGGAACTTCTTAAGCGAGTTTACTCTAATGTACGAATGAGAATAAAAACTGGATATAAATGGTTTTTATTATACTGTTCTCATTCTCAGTGAACATAGCCTTTAGCTGAAATTGGCACCACTATTTCCATCTTGTGACAAAAATAGAAATGCACTATATCCCGTTCTAATACTCATCTATAGGGAATTTTTTTAAATTTAAAATTTCCGAAAAAACATTTTTCGACTTTTTGGTTCAGATATTTAAAAAAAATCTTAAGACATGTTTAATCCACATCTTTCAAAGGATTGTCCAATCTTACGAGGAACAACTTCGATACTTTAATTTTATTACCTTGGAAAAAAGAAGTCAGTCTAATGACTCAATATAGTTAATACAGAATTAATCACAACAAGCTCCAAACCACTACACATTGTCTAAGTAGTATTCACATAAAAGTTCCCAATAGACGCTATTTAAGGATTCATAAAACATTTCATCGTGAATTATTTAATAACAATATTGCCTATTTCAATCCACTGCCTCGAATGTGTAGATGTACAGTGATATAGAATGTGACGATATAGACATCTTTGTAAACAGCCTCGCATATTTTAAAAAGCAAATCAGTCGTCTTCTATCACGTCATGGAAAATAGTGGTGTTATTAGAAATAATTTAAATTGCTTTTTTCTTCTCTTTCTATATACATATTTTATTATGTTTTATACCTTATGGTAGAAATGTTATTTTTCTCTTTGTTTACATATTATGCTTTATGTTCTATTTCCCTTATTTCTTTTTTATTATTTAGCATCTCTACCACGTGATAACAAAACCAAAAACAGTGCATCCTGTAAACATATTTAACTGGATTCTTTAGCACTTACGTACCTCCCAATGTTAGTTTTATTAGTATGATAACGTTAATAATCTGTAAATGTTCCGAACAAAAAAAAATAATTCTCAAGTCTTCAATTGTGCTAGGTACTTCTGGAGCAATTTGCTTCAAACATTTAAAAACCATATTTTTGACGTAATTTATTATCATTATTTAACAATGGTCATAACCGGAAGACATGGTATGATCGATTACTTGATGGCTTGAGTTGAATATAAAAATATGCTTGAATGCCAGTGTGTGACACAAAGCATGTGGAACAGGACAGAGGTGTCACGTTCTACCCTCTCTGCTTACTTCAACAGCGAGACATTGTATGCAAAGTCAATACCTACCTAGCTATCCAAAATTCCAAATCCATTAAGAGGAACGCTGCGCGGCCTGTTTCATACAAAACTTGGATTTGAAGCCAAAATACTCACCTAAACCTAATGATTTTTTTTCATCAAAAAATATAGTAAATATCTAGTATGGATTAAAAGCAATTTATTTATTTTTGTTTCACATTATGAAATATTGGCCATTAAAGAAATTGTTTAGCGATTTCAGAGGCACCTTTAACAATTATTTGGGGGCTAACGGTGATTTAAAAATAAGTTTTACCCCGTTTACTTTGAAAATATGATATTTTTCGACCTGAAAAAAGATATTTTTTTTAAATGTTTTGTTTTTGTATTTTTATTTACATAATCATATTTAAATAACAAATACATTTTTTTTTAAATACAATAAACCCGCAAATAATTTTCTAAGCTGCCTATAAAATTATGAAAATTGTTTTTTTTTCATGGCATATACGAGTACTTCATAATTTCAAATAAAAATAAATAAATTACTTCTAATTTGTCCTAGGTATCCGTATTTTAAAAACCTAATAAAAATAGTTAATTCATACAGCATAGTTTTGTGAAGGTTCACCTTAAGTGCGCTTTAGACTAAATAAACTAACCTGACGTCATAACCAAACTACTATTATTCGTTATTATAACAGGTAGAATTCAGCTGGTACCAACTAAAAGTTTATATCTTCCATGGGGATTTTCATAAATAATGATGTTTTTCAGGTATACCCAGGAATGTTATGAGTCGAATTAGATTGTCAGGTTTCCTATCCAAAGTGAAACTCTCTTAATAAGTTTTCCAAAGAACTAGAAAAAGAACTTCTTATGTGGGAAAACCTTATTTGTAGAATAAATTGGACCATTTTTCAAATTCAGTCTTCAATCTCTTACGGATGGGTTACATGTAGCCAGTAGCAAGCACAATGATAAGTGCTAAATGATAAGTTTCTGTTAAGCAGTAATTTGGTTGACTCAATTAGAATCTTTTCTATTTTTTGGTTAAGTAACCCCATCCACACTGGGCGTGGATTGTTGTAGTTAGGCGGGGACTATTGTCACGCTGTTTTGACACGCACACAATCAAGTTTTACTATAAATAAAAAAGTTTACTAAATCACTTCCCTAATTGCACATAGGGATGACACTTATCACTTTTCTCGGGACAGTGATTTAGTTACCATTAATGGGCCTTCCACACAACTGGTTTGCCCGATACAGACTAAAGCCACCACGTCGAAAGGTTCGATCATCTGGACATCCTTTCCTAAAGTCCAGCCTACCAACTTTAGGAAAGGACGACTAGATGATTGAACCTTTTGACATGGTGACTTTAGTCAGTATCGGACAAACCAGTTGTGTGGAAGATCCATTAGCGGACATTACACATACGCTTCGGAGTCAAGATCTCACCACACTTCGTAGCAATATGTCTGCCGAAACATACATGTAACGGCAACAGTCCGGACGCCCCGATCTCCCGTCAGTCCGATGCGTAGGTTTTTCTCAGCAATCGGTTTGCTATGCCTTTACACGTAAGCATTTGAGCACATGCAGCACATTTGTTTTTTTATGTTTATAGCTTTTCACCGACTGCTTATGAAAAATCAAAAGAAAATAGAAACTTAAAAATTAGTATTAGTTCATTTTTTAACGAAACATGTCATTTATGATCTTCATAAATATGACATATTATTATTTTAATTGGTAAATAGCCGGAGCGATGTCTATCTTATGTTTTCCATGATCAAAACTGTAGGAAAACTATTAAACCATAATGACGTATCATGCATCAGGCCAGACTTCACTCTGATCTCTGAGAAATCCCTTTACAGGTACACTTCCGCACGATTCAGTCGATCAACAGACCGGCCCGCCCGCCGAAGTGTGATGACTATTTACCCAAATTAACGCAACTTTTCAGCTAGCAGGCCGATCTGACATACCGGCGCGTAGATCAGCCGACACTTTGGAGCAAAGATCGAGAAATGCAGGCGGAAAAGTATGTGTGGGAGACGCTATTATCAACCTTATTATGTGCAACCTACTCATTAAGCCTCGCTTAAATAGCAGCTGCAATACCAGCCCCTAGTTGCTGTACTAAGACCTAATCTGAATGACACAGCAGTTTAAATTTTGCACACCCCATCCCCACCAAAATTGTGATTTATTCTCTTTTGACAGGGCGATATTGGCATCGGCCGCCCTCTCCAGTAAAATAGTGTTTTGTTAAATTATCATAAGGTCCATCTTGTCACTCCCCAGGTGTCACCTGGGCGCTTGCACCCTTTGGCTCCTCCCTAGATCCAGCACTCGATTTCCCAAGCGTTTGAAACCAAAACTCAAATATCCCAGCAAGTGGTGTAATGACGGTCAGAAAAAAGTAATATTTCTGATTAGATTTTGATAAATGCTAAGCCTATGTAAATTTATAAAATATTTAATAAACATTTTTCTATTTAAAAACATTATGTTTATCATATTGCGTAATAATAGTCGAACCTTCAATATTTCGATTTTCTTTTTTTATTCTCTATTATTTGAAGTAAAAAAATCGAGTTTTCCTCTTAATTCTCTTTTTTTTATAAATGAAAATGATTGAAACTGCACGATGCATACGGTATAGGAAGTAGAATGAGTCTCCATAGTTGAATGGTTACAATCTATGGCTACAAATCCGGTTCAAATCCCAGCATGCGCAAGTAAATTTAATTTTTCACAATTTAATCATTTAAAATAATGCATAATATATTTGAGGGTCATTTCAGAGTGATAGGTAGTCTCAGTATCGCCCTGGTGAAAGACTACCGTTCAGAATCGAAATGTTGCTTGAAATGGCTTTAGCCATGTTTGGTGACCAGATCTAAATAGCCGCCAGACACTTCCCTATCTCCTTCCTCTCACTACCTTCAGCCTCACAACATACCCCAATTGGGGTTGTCAGTCTCACTGCCTCATGGATACGAGCAGCTGGAACTCTTGCGCAGTACTCGCATAAACAAATATATCTTTTCTTCAAAAGATTGGTATTCACTTTGTGGTGTTATTATTAATAGATGAATAAAAAATGACGTATTCACCACTTTATTAATATACACATATCAACTTTCGAAATAGTTTATTAATTTATCATCATTTCAATGTTTATAATTTGTCTATTCTTACATTATTGTGTTTTGTGTTTATCATTTGTCTATACTTGACATTATTATTTTTTAGTATTCTATATATTCCTGAAGAGAGGATAGCTTTAAAAAAATGTTAAGGATATATTAATAAAATGGTGAATACAAAGTAATTTTTAATTCATTTATGAATATGTATATATTTAAATTTCTTTTCTTTGTTTTCACTCTCCTGTAAATCTCGCAAAATGAAGATTCGACCCCTTACGTTGTGACCGTCGATATGCATTAATAAATAGTTATAAAGGCAATTTTAACTTCAGACAGCAGCTTAGTGGTGACATTTTGACGTTAAGAGTTGATTAAGTTGCAGGTTCGATTCTATAAAATGGGATCATTTTCAAACACTTAAATTATTAAAAAATTAAGGAAGACCGGGAACATTTTCAAATTGGTGAGAAGAGCTAAAAATAAAAGAGCATGGTATAGGTGTTTTTTATGTTTTTTTTTATTTTATGTAAACATTAGAGTAGAGGTGCCTGTTCACTTGGTGGATGGGGCACTGGCGTTGGAGCTCTTGGACTCGCGGAGAGACGCAGAGCGGCGACGCTGCTTCAACTGTTGCTGGCGTTTGGCCTGGAACAAACAACATCGTTCATTAGCATTAATGAACCAACACAAGGGGTAGAATGTTGTAAGAAAACCTCAAAACGTCGAGTAGATCAGATCCTGCAAATGGCTTTCAGTCTTCACAACATAATATCAGAAGGCTGGTGATATTGATTGCTGGTGATGAACCATTTGTCAGTTTGGGTAAAGCTAGGAAAAGTTGATTCCCACATTTTTAGTTCCAAGAGAATATGGAAAAGTTTCTAGATGTATTGTCGCTTCATACAATAACACATGTTTCATCGAGAGAAGCATATGGGGTAAGATGAGCCATTTATCTTACAGTCTTACTTTCATACATAGCACTAGATTCAGTGTAAATGTGTGGTTAAAACTGTGAAAAAATTTCTATACATTTCACTGTAATAAATATGCTAATGCATAAAACCCATTAATTCTAACCACGATAATTGGAAAAACGCATAATTCGAATTTTTGCTACAAGCAGAAAAAAATCATTAATTTGAATCCAAGAGGACGGCCATAGCAGTAAAACATCTTAAATTTTCGATTCACCCAGTTATACATTATACTAAATCATATTATTCAGTAAATCTGAAATTCACAGCCCAGCTGCACCCGTATTCGGCTGCGAAATTTCGATTGTATTACTAAGAATTTACTTTGAAAGCATCTGAATTTGGCAGGGCGGCCCCGCAAAACTTTACTTTTCAGATTATTTTTTTTTTGAATTTCGAATTATGTGAGAATTCGTTAATTGGAAATTAGATTTTGGAGGTCTTGTAGATTTAGAATTAATGGGGTTCTACAGTGTAGTGACATTCAGTCAAGAATTTTGACCATACTAAAGAGATTGCTTCCAATGTCCAATACAAAACCAAGGGTGTTTTAATTAGATTGATAACATCTTTGAAGTTAAAAATCGGATATATCAGGTGATGTCACCTATACATCCAGTTGTTTCTTTGTTCGGGTACAATACAATCTCACTAATACAGGTACAAGGTAAAATGAGTAACTTTGCTGTAGAAACCATGAGTGAAGAGCAGTTTCCATCTTGAGACAATCACTAACTTTTAATGTTTTACATTTTTCCAGTCTGCTTTCCATTATCTTAACATGCTCCACAATCTTCAATTTCTTCTTTTAAATATCGTGCAAAGTAGCATGTCCAATGTCGTATTCTTTAGCAGGCCTGCACATGTTTTCGCCCTTATCTAACATCTTTAAAATATCAATTTTTTCCCACTAAGTCAGTCTTATGTTTTCCCTTATTGTTCGTACTACTCGAAGGCATCTGGACTTATTAGGTGTATGAAACCACAAGTAAACAATAATTAACGTGATAGTTACGTAATGCACTTTTGGTGCGTGCTAAGAACAACGACGCTTACTAACACTTAAGAGGGAGACGGAATGAAATAGAATAGGATGTGTCCCTTATTTTACTGCTGGATTACTGGACTTGCCGGAATAGTGAAGTGCCGGATTATTGAGATTATACTGTATATGTAATATAAATAAAGCCTCAATAATCTATAAAGCATGAGAAGTATTGATTGGTTAATTTGTTTACCTTAGCCTCCTTTGTCCTCTTAGCGATGAGCTTGGCGTACTCGGCGTGGGAGTCCTTGCGGTGCTGCGCGCGCTTCTTCTTCAGAGCGAGACGGTGACGCTTGCGCTGGAGCACCACAGGGGTCACCAGGCGCTGGATCTTGGGGGCCTAAATACAATCAAAATGGTTATTAGATATGTTGGTTTGATTACCTTCATAATCTTATCTATCCAGCATAATCTCGAGTGACACAATAACTAAGGTTGGGTGTTTATAATATGGATACCTATATACCAAGCCCATATTGAAAGAATCTAAAGCATTCAACATAAATTCTTTAAGCATATAAATTATAAATTTAATTTACGCTTAAATAATTCCATAACTTCATCATATTATTATTATTATTATTAAAAAAATCAATAAAGAGTTGATTGTCGATTTGATGAAGTGTGGTGATGGGGTTGAAACTCCCCAACCTAAGAGATATCTATTAGAATTACAATACCATCTGTCGGCATCTTTGATTGAGAAATTTGAGTGAGGATGTCCAAAGCAGTACACCGGAAGGGCAGTTTACGGATACGTAATAATATCATAATGCAAATAGAGAATCAACGTTGGTTTTATGTCCTCGGAAAATTCTTTTTGGCATTTTGTACATGGGTGGTTATTTGAACATATCAAAATATAGGCTACAACAAAATGTCATCCATGAAATCAAATTTACATGTATGGGGTAAGCAGGAGCCATTTAATTTAGCAGTTGACAGTTCAGACATCAGTGTAAATGTACAAAGATGCTTGGTTTTTCAACTGCAAATAATATTGACCATTAAAAGTAACAATATATATTTTTTAAATCACATAATTGATTTACACGTGGATATACCAAAAAAGGAAAGGAACAATACAGGGATATTCAAAATGATGGACTCAATTTCACACATTCTCCTGTTACAAGAGGTCGGCCCGGGCTTTTTCCTTTACAGAGACATACAGTTTGATTAAATTGGTGATACCAATGAGAAATAATGCTCTTTCTAGTTGGAGGTTCAATGTTAAAATGGAGACGAGAGGTGGGCTGCACTAGTTACCACAAACACAGAAAACCTTGTGCTGCGTAATAAGTACGAGTGATCTAGCAGTGGAATTCGAAACATTCGGACCTCTATCAATTGCTATGTAGATCATTCACATATAATTCAGGAAATATAGTACTATGAAATTGAGTCCATCATTTTTAATAACCTGTATTATAAGATTTGTATTTCATTTAAGAAATTGTATTCTTTCTCAAATGGGAGCACTCAAACCTTTACAATGTGTTAACCTCATGGCTTTGACACCTGCATTCCAGGCTGCAGGAAAAGATTGCCCTGATGGTAATTGACCTTCGATATGAGAGGAATCAACCTAATTAAAGGGTCTTTTTTACCTTTGTCCTCTTGGGCTTGCCCTCCTTGACGGGCAGGGCCCTCTTAATGACGTACCGCCTGACGTCGTCCTCCTTGGAGAGGTTGAACAGCTTGCGGATACCGGAAGCCCTCTTGGGTCCCAGCCTGCGGGGCACGGTGCTGTCGGTAAGCCCGGGAATCTCCTAACAAATTTAATAATGATTAGATCGATGGGTTCAAGCATTACATTTTTAGTCAGCAAAAAATTCAAACAATTAATTTTATTATAAACTATCCAAGGATTGATTTTTGGTTGTAAACAGGTTCATGTTCAATACATAGGATGCAAACATGTTAAAGCTTCATTTTGTAAGTATTTAAAGTAATTTTATGGTTGTGTTCATTGCTTGATTTGAACGAGGCATCTAAATTTGCAATGTAAACAACTATGAAATAATATTAATTTATATGATCAATATTGTATTGCAGCATATTTAAAGTTTCTACGAGGAAAGAGAGTGCTGGATCATCAGGTTACTCCTACAGTCCAGTCAATGAATACCAAATTAGCAATGAAGCCTTTTAGGTTCAAGGCTCGTATAGCAAAAAACACAATATTATATTGGTTTATGGGTTCTCGTCTTCAGAAGGGCGATGAGGATCGAGTTATTTTGTCGCTTCATACAATAACACATGTTTCATCAAAGGAAGCATATGGGGTAAGATGAGCCGTTTATCTAACAGTTTATTTACATACATGGCACTTGCTTTAGTAAAATGTGTTGAAATATACTGTTATGGGAGATGAAATTAAATAACAGTTCCAAGCATTTACTGCCTGGATGAAGATTAATTAGCAAAAAAATTCCAACTCATGCACTGAAATGTGGTTCATCAAAATTCATCTGTCCTTTGGGACAGCTGTTTACTTAGCTGATTCTAGATAATACCTAGCAATCATTTTATTTGGTCCTTCAGACAGTATAATAATATTGGATGATTTGTATAGCGCCATTTTTGTGAAAAATCACCTCAAGGGCGAACAATGAATAAATGTGGGGTGCGTACCTGATCACCCTTGCGTACGACCACGAGGGCCAGCACGGAGAGATTGGCGTCCACGATGCATCCCCTGACGGACTTGCGCTTACGCTCACCAGTACGGCGAGGCCTGTAGCAGGAGTGACCCTTGGCGAGTAGCAGACGTACACGCACTGGAATAAAACATACACATTATTATTGTGAACTAAGGATGCATTAACATAGTATAGCGCACTATTATCATCATAATCTCCAACCTCAAGTGGGACCATGTGGCACAACTTATAACTGCCCCTCACAACTGGTTTGCCCAGTACTAACTGAAGTCACGGTGTCAAAATTCTCAGCCATCCGACAGCCCTTTCCTTGAGTCAGGCCAATTGTTCGATCCCTACCCACATGTTTTTTCAAAACGGTGGGCAAGCCAGATGCATGAGGGGCAGCCTTAACGGACATGTGAAATTACAATATAATCTAACGGTGTCTTAGGCATAGGTCGGCTACAAACTAGATTTGCCTAGTCTGAAAAGAACTAACGGCTTCGGGGGGGTAAGAACCACCAAAAATCGGCAAAACTGGAGATATTTGAAGGCCAAAAGCAAACTACAAATTTTTTTTTTTTTTTACATGAATACCTCACAAGAGTCCCAAACTGCTCCCAACCGTCTGGAGCCAGTGAGACTATGGCGTTCCCAATTGGGGAATGTTGTGAGGCTGAAGGTATTGGGGAGGGGAAGGAGAAGAGGGAGAGGAAGGAGAGGGGAAGGAGAAGGGGAGGGAGGAGAAGGGAGGAAGGAGAAGGAGGGAAGGAGAAGGGAGAAGGGAGGAAGGAGAGGAGGGAAGGAGAAGGGGGAGGGAAGGAGGAAGGGAGGAAGGAGAAAGGAGGGAAGGAGAAGGGAGGGAAGGAGAAGGGAGGGAGAAGGAGAAGGGGAGGGGGAGGGGAAGGAGAAGGGGGAGGGGAAGGAGAAGGGGGAGGGGAAGGAGAAGGGGGAGAGGAAGGTGATGAAAAGGGGAAATACCTGGCTATTCAGATCTGGTCACCAAACACGGCTAAAAGCCCCTTATATCTTTATACAACTGCAATTTAAATTTATTTGGAAAAAATAATAAAATAGCATCGCTCTAAATAGGCGTATTCTATAATCTTAACCCTATTGATGATAATTGATAGTGGGATTCTATTAAATTCGCCACCCCGGGAAATGAAAAACAGATGTAACGAGTTACAAGAAAACTCCTATAACTGCCATAACCTACAAATAATATGATTATAAACATTGTTTCTGAGGGTTTATTCCTGCATCAATCTATCGGGGCCCACTAGAAATATTATATTACCACTTTATTAAAAGTCGGAAGTCTTTTAATTAGCATTACTATCACAGATATTATTTAATGACTAGTATTGATGGGAGAGCTGGGACAAGACTACTTGACAGCCAAAAATATAATATGTTTTCCCGCCCAAATTATTTATTGTTCAGAGATTGCTCACTTTGTATGTCTATAACAATAAATTCAATAGACATTGGAAATATAGGATAGCAACACTATTAGAATAAACTGCACTAATTGCCACATTTCATTATTTGAATTACTCACGGCCATTTATGTTCCAGCAGTCACTAAATTCAAAGATAATGGCAAGATGGATACCGTTAGGACACTATTTTCACAATTCTGTGAATTGGAATTTTGTTAAGAGTTATAATTATTATGAATTGTAGGCTACAACAAAATATCACCCATGAAATCAAGTTCGCATGTGTGGGGTAAGCAGGAGCCATTTAATTTAGCAGTTGACAGTTCAGACATCAGTGTAAATGTACAAAGATGCTTGGTTTTTCAACTGCAAATAATATTAGAAAAAGATGGGATGGGACGGGTTGAGAGGATAGGGTAGGATATGCTAAAAAAATTTAAATGTAGGGTAGAGAAATGGTTCCAACTATCTTCTTAACTGGGGTTGACTTTTCAATAATAAAATTATGAGACATCAATAGGCTTTGGACCAATCGGAATATAAGTTACCCACTTTCGACTAGTGTTATTGTAGGTTATGTAGCCATTCAACCGAATGTATGAATGGTAAAACTACCGAATTTGTTGATAACACTAATTCAAATGACAGGATAGGGGAAATGTTATAAGATTCATAATTTGAAGGTTATGATTTTTTGCAATATGCTGAATATTATTGTTTCCACTCGCAATGTGGTTATTCTGACAGCTCTATTACTGACAACTTAACACTATTGAAAAATTGGCCAAAATTGAAATGACACTGGCATTTTGACAATCGTGTGAAAAACTTTTACTAAAGGGTATTTCGGACACTGATTTCACTGATGTAAGTACTCACCGGTGGAAAGGACTCCCTGCTTCATGGGGAAACCTTGTTTGTCATTTCCTCCAGAAATGCGGAGGACATAGTTCTTCCACTCATCTCCGAGAGCGTCGGCCGCTACTTCAGCTCCGAGCCTCTTCTCATAGAAGATACGAAGTTTGTGTTCATCGACAACTTCGAAAAGTTTTTGACAACCCGTAGCCGGGTACGAAACGTTGAGCTAAAATAAATTAAATTTCGTTTCAGATTAAAATGCGCATCAAAGAAGCATAAAAAATACATTACACTCTCGTAAATAACAGTGACATCGGCCTCATGTCACTTCTAACCCACAATAATTTTGAACACTCCGAAATCACATCGACGTATACAAAAGCCATCGGGCCGCCGAATTTATCGAAATCACTGAATTTAATTCACGAATTATCATGGCGAATGTATTCTTTAATTATTTAACTCAAAATAATTGCATTTACACTATATAACCCTAAAATAATTTATACCTTCATGTCTGCGACGGCCGATTCAGATGGTCAGACATGAAAAAGAGCGTGTTCGGAAACTTTCCGCGGAAGGTCTTGATGAAATGTTCGAATATGCAACACAATTTTTAAATTTGACGCAAGTACCTACCTAAGGCTGAAATAGTTACGCTGGTAAGCTGATGAATACATATATTTATAAAAATTTATGTTAGGTTCAATAAAATATTATTATATTTATTATCCAGTGCGTAATTAATGAACATTATAAGAATTTCAAATACGATCGATGTTTTTTTGCCTATTTAATTTAAATAAAGGGTTTCGGGAAAAAATTGTTTTTTTTACTTTTTCAGTGCAGTTTGGCAATTTTTTTCTTCATTTTTTATAAATCTTGGTACAATCCAAAGAAATGTTTTACTATATCGATTTGCTACACCACAAAGTGCAAATACGAGTACCATTATCCAATTCATGGACACAAAATAGATCAAATCATCTCCCACTAATTTTTCGTTTTCATCTGTATAATTTATTATTAACTCAATAATCTCCTAATATAACACACACAAATTTGTTAACCACTAGAATTTAATATAATGATTGACCGGTTTCAAACCGGAAGCCGGACCAAAGAGGAAAGGGTAATTAAAGTTTTTTTCAGGAGGAACCGCGAGGTTCACTGGAAAAATATTTAAAATAGGGCTACAAGATAAATTTACTTACTTATTCAATATACCTACTAGAACAAAAAATTAGGGATTATCTAATTTCAGGTGCCTCTAAATTGTCTAATTTTTTGTCCTTATTATTACGGTAAAGAATTTGAGAGATCTCTAAAAAATAATTGATTAAAATGAGATGATTGACAAATTCTGAAAAATTATTGTTTTTTAAACTTCTTGAGTGTTCCGTGATTCTAATATTAATATTATGGCATGTCTTAAGAATGTGGAACAAAGGACAGTCATAGCAAAATAGTTCGTAAATGTCTAAGTGGCTTAATTTATGATCCCTGTCTTTAGTGTTTTTTAGTATTTTACTTGTGGTATTATCAGTGCAGAACACGGGTTTAATGTGGGCAGGCACATTATTTGTGCTGGGTGAAGGAAGTTGGATATATTATAAAAGATTTTATACCATTGAATTCATTGCCGTTTCTTTGCAAGGGTAGGCAGAGGATAGACCACCACACAACACACTGTCTCGGCACATACTCCTTGCTTCATTCACATCCGTACATCATCTCATACACATTCTTCTGTTATTCCGACTCTTGACGTGGGCCCGACTCAAATTATTTTAAAATTAGAATATTCATTACAATTATTCATTTTTTCAAAGAATTAAAAACCATTACTATCTTTTTATAGTTATACTGCCTTGGAAATGGCATGGTGGTGTTGGAAACCATTTGGTTTTAAACTCAAATAGGTTTTTAAAAAGGGGAGCCAAATTATGGTGTAGGTATGAGTAATACATTTTTTTATAATGTTCCAACAAAAATTTCGCAACCAAAAAAACATAGACAATATTCAAGCAGTTTCTACGAAGGCTGAAAAATAACTCCAGATTGTTTTACTTAAGAACTTTTCCATCACAATATTTTTTTTATGTGACACCTCACAAGAGTACCCCTGTATGTACAGAGCACATACAGGGGAACTATATCGCTACCCGATTGGGCAATGTTATGAGGCGGGTTAAGGAGAGGGCTCTAGGAAGGGATTAAAATTTGTTAATGCGGGCCTTGATTATATGTAGGAGGAAAGACAGATGCCGGTAACTCGTTCCACATACGAGCCGATTTACACAAAAACGAGTTAGCGAAATGACCCATTCTCATGAAGCCAACATCAACTGTGAACAGATGTTCTGCTTGTGTCCGTCGAGTTTCATACACGTGTACTGACGCGGAGGGGATCAATGCTGCTAGTTCCTTCGAGCAAGCTCCATTGATATATCTGTAGAACAGACTCAGCATATCTACATTGCACCTGTGTAAAGATGACAGTCAGTCTGTTAACAATGTCTGTCCATCAGACGAATCGCCCTTCTTTGCACAGAATCAAGCAGGTTTGTTAAGTATTTGGGAGTTCCAGCCCAGAGGTGACTTCCAAATTCAACTCTTAGACGTATTTGTGATTTGTTTAGGATTAGCAGTTGGTTCCAGAGTGGTAGATAATACAGAATCAAATTGAAGAATCTGGTAGCCCTATACAAGATACCCAGTTTCTTGGAAGCCAGATTTACTCAGGCTTCTATAGATCCCCGATACTCGAGCTGATCTGAAATACTTACCCCAAGCATTTCAATAGTCTTTATTGAGGAGGGTGCTCCCATCGAATTGCACCAAACAGTCAATTGACCACCTTTTTTGCTGAGATCAGACACGCTTGGGTTTTTGAAATGTTGAAGCTGACCAGGTTGGCCCTACCCCAGGCACGAACCTTCTCGAGATATTGGTCAACTTTTACTCTCAAAGCTTCCCGAGCCGTTTGGACGTCAACAGTGGAAGAAGGCCTGTCAAAAAGAAAGCCATTGTCATCGGAGTAATGGTGTATTGGTGCACATTCAACATGTCTCATTATTATAAAACAGAAAGAGGTAATTTTGACATGGAACTTTTTTGTCATTATGTACATACCAAAGTCACCTTCCAAACCTATATTTATGTGTTCAATGTTCAGACATTGGTGATTTTTTTCAAGAAGAAAAAAAAGCAGTACATTCAATACAACAAAATATTTATTTCAAATCAAACATTTCTAATAACCTCGTATAATATTTCTAGTTCATACATAATATTTTGCAAGAAATCCATCATTTAGGATGCTTTTCTTGAAATTTTTCCCTCCATTCCAGGCACTCGATACAAAAACCTTCCATCGTCGTCATAATAACAGTCATTTACTTTATAAGTGACCCCGCGTTGATACGCCTTTTTAGGGATTCGAATTCTGTCCGGATAAGGTGTTCCCATCAATTCTTCCTCAGCTTGTTTCTTAACGGGCATATTAGGATTAGTTTTCTGTATGTAAGTATTGGAATCTGTTTGAATTTCCTCGTTAGAATTATGCAACGAGGTTATTTCTTTCTCCGGTGTTATGATTGATTGATCATCGAGTGATATTTCAACATTTCTTTCGGCACTGGCTAAAATTTTTGATCTTAGGCTGTCTAATGTTATTCGAGTTGTATCGTGAAAGAGTTGTTTTCTTATTACTGAATTTTCTGTTTGTTCTGATGAATCTTCTATCTGTAATTGGTCTTCTGTGTTTGCAGCTGGAAGTCTAAAGTGTTGCTTTTCTGGTTTTTCAGTCGATTCAATTGCTTTATCATATTTTGTTACAATATTTTTAAATTCGCTGAAACCCATGGCTCCAGGAGATAGTTCTTTAGTGTCATCAATGGCTTTTTGTTGCCTCGGTGGTATAGTCCTTTTTGAAAATTTCATCATGTGCTCTTTCATTTCTGGGGTGACGCCATCGAGCGTGTCCTCTTTCAATTCTTTCCAATTCCTCATTGCTGAATCGTCGTGCCTTTTAATGCGATTGTACGAGGCGGGTTTCCAAACAACATCAAGGATTTTCTGAAAAATAATATTATTTAATCGATCAATGATTACACAATTCTGTTTTAAAAATTATGGAACTAATTGGCTAATACATAGATACAATAATACATTTCATAATTTGTTGGGTGTGATTATGTGGTAATTTGTGAAAAGGATTGTGACATTTAATCTATATAAAAACTAAATAAAAATGCATTAATTTAATCAATCAATCTGCTAAATTGCAAATACTCCTGTTGGAAGCAAAGGAGACTTATGTCATAATGCTAATTTTGTAGCATATATCAAAGAAATCTGTTACAATTCAATTTTTTGTGAATTAACAGACTCATATAGTAGGTTACACGTAGCCAGTAGCAAGGATAGTGATAAATGATTACTAAATCACTGTCCTAAGAAACGTGATAAGTGCCGCCCACACATGCACTTAAGTAAACTCTTGTAATTGTAGTAAAACTTGATTGTGTGTGTGTTCAAACTGTATGACAATAGCCCCCACCTAACTACATGGATGCACAGCACAGCGCGGAGGGGGTTACTAAACCAAAAAAATTCTATCGAGTTAACTAAATTGCTACTTTTTTACTACATAATAATAATAATAAATGGATTATTTCTATAGTGCCGTTTTCGTGAGAAAATCACCTCAAGGGCGCTTTACAACATAATTGATCTAACCTATACCTTATCACTTAGACTTATATGTAATAATTTACATATTATATTTATTACTATTGGCTTACAGCTAAGATTTATAACTAGAAAATACCTAATTCAGACTTATAATTGCGAACATGCGGACAGTGACTTAAAATTAACTAAACAATTTAATTGCCACTTATCACTATCCTTGCTACTGGCTACGAGTAACCAATCCACTAAGGCGGGAAGGGTAGTTCTACCTTTTATGCCGGTCCTACATTAATGGCCGGAAAAGCATTGCTATCCAATATTTTTATGTGATTATTGTATACTAATCTCTTTGTAAAGGTCCCAACTATGTGGATTTCCATAAAAAAATGCGACTGCGTTTGCATGTGGCTAAAGAAAATAATAAACGAACCTTAGCTCCTTCCGGTGTGGTAGGAAAAGCTTCAGCAATGGCATCCGGGGTCCATTCTTCGGGGTCTGTGGAGTGCAGATGGCGAATATGTTCCTTCTCACTCCAGGTCAGGAAGTTGGGCACCTGCTCTTTAAAGTATTTCTGCTTCACAATTTTGAAGTTGATCATTTCTTTATGGGCCGTTTCTTCTTTTTCAAACTGACGGTGAGCTGAGCCAACCTAAAGAAGATAAAAAATATTCATAGTTAAGATTAATTTGCAAGTGAAATCGGATCGAGGTTAATAACTTCGAAATCGGAGCATTTTCATAAACTATGAAAAGTGTTCTGTATTGATTTTTGAATGGCAACATTTATTTTTAAAATAGAATCCAAACTGTCAAATTACATACAGTCTGACATTTAATAGTAGACAAAAATTGAGGGCGCTGCAATCGTTTAATTTTTTTTTAAATGGAACACCAAGATGGCTCATAGAAAATGAATGTTAAAAAAAGCACAACGGTCAAAATTACATTTATTAGATGTTAAATCAAATTAAAATAAAATCTATTTAACAGATCAAAATTATAAATCAAAAATCGTAAAAAAATTGGAGTTATTTTGTGTTGCCCATGGCAACGTCCATGTTTGCTTAAAATTTTAAAACGAACTGTCAAACTTGAATATGAAGAACTGATTTCAAAGCCAGAGTGAATAGTTTGGTCCTGCCATAGTAATGAAAAAATTTAGTACCATTTGAATACACATTTCTAGAATATTATGCCAAGCATATGAAATCACAACTGCAATGCAAGAGGTTCATTGTATTGACTTCATCCACCTCCACGGTCCGCGGGTTAACATTAATTCATCCTTACGTTATAAAAATCAGATTCCGAGTTATCCAGGATATCCATATAAGGGCTGGCATCCATGTCCACTCCGTCGTTTCTCATTGCTTTAAAGCGGTGATCAACTCCAGGATTTTTCGGGGCCACTATCTTCCTCTTGGCCATCCGGTGCTGCACCGGCCTCAAGGAGCGGGATCCGCGTTGGCCCTGGAGCAACGAGACGCATGTGGTGATGGAGCGGCGGAAAGAGGAGATCATGATGATGCTGCAATAGGTTTAAAAGAGATTAAAATTTTAAACGAACATCAATATCCAAAGGGAAAACAACATTACTCTATGTTTATTAACATTTTTTAAATTTATAATTTTGATAGAAGAATTAAATTTATTTTATAGCGATGAATAGCTTATAGGATGCACTGGTTTGTCAGCCAAAAGTGGTTGTTTTATGCTAAATGAAGTGGATTGTGGTAGATGATTTACTTGTGCTGTGAAATTTGTCAAAAATAGCCCCATAGCGTAATAGTACTTATTAGGATATTTCATTGAAAAAATGGGGGTGATCAAAGCATACCTAAACTAAGTATTACTTTGACCAAGTTTTTTTCAAATTTTGTTTTCTCATACTTGATTTTTACTTGTCATATTTATGGGAGAGGCAAAACTGAAATATATCAGGTTTTTTTTTACTTTTTGACCAAATAACTAAATTTAAAATTGTTAAAAGTATCCTAATTCACAATACCGCGAAAAATCTATAATGATAAAACGTGTTATCCTTTTCCAACAGCTGTACTTAACGCTGGCCATTTAGACACCGTTCACTGTGCTAAACATTCTTGTCGATATCTGAATGATTTGATTTCACGGTGGGTTTACTCCCCCAACAGAATTATTATCATTGGCAAGTAAGAAGTTGGTCATATAGGTTCCAAGATAAAACAATCTATGCTGTTGACAAACTAAAAAATCACAAAATAATCAGAAGAATGTGTAGCAACCCCACAAATCTCTCCGGACGTATTCTCCATTCTAAGGTAAATTTAGATTTAGCCAGAAAACACCCATCGAATTATGGCAATCGATAGTTGTTTTGGATATGGAAATCAGTACTCATTTGTAAATTGTAAAGTCGTGTAACGTGTGTATACTAGAAAAACTTATTATTATTGCGCTGTTGATTCATCGATTGATTCGTTAAAGATTTATAATAATTTAATAATGATAACACACATGGTTCAATGGATATAATAGTAATTATTTATTTGCAAAACATTCTTATTACCTTATCTTCAAACTAATAAATACATATCATCAAACGTAGAGCAAGTTCAAAGTTAACCTACAAAAAAGTATACAATTATCCACAGAACTGTCAAATAGCATCATAGATATACCATTCCATAGATATACCACTCGCTACCATTCACAATAGCATGTTCATGGAGAGTTGCCTGATCAAAAAATAGAAACTCCATAGCGAACGCATAAAAAAAATCCCCAGAAATGAGGAAAACTCTAGATTATAGTTTACTGAAATAGAGCACAAACAAAATAAAAAAGTAATAAAATAACTTAAAATAAATGTATTATATTGAGAAAACATAAACACAAACGACCATTACATGGAATTTCGAAAATATAAATTACTATGTGGAAATTAATAGAAAAACGTAAGAGGAAAAGCAGATCGGGGCCACATTTTTGATTAATGGTATTTAATAGATCACATATTCGATCGAATTCATGATTTCGCAACACTTTTAAGTGAATTTGGTCAATGTGAAGAGTTTTATTACTCAGTTTCATTATTTAGATTCATTCATAGATTCATAGATTCATTGAGATCAGGTTTCAAATTGGGCAAGATAAGGCTGATTCTACTGTACTCCCTTTGATTTCTATTTATTAACCATTTCAACGCAATCTATCCCACATGCCGCTCTTTTTGACGCAATGTACGTGTTCTCGAGAAACTTCCATGTACAGGGATAGCCGCCAATGGATCACATATGTAACAGCCGCATAGATCAGGTTAATTAAAACAGAATGGGACACGTTGTTAGTGTTGGGATGGAATAATAAAACAATATTTTTATTTGCATACTTTAATGGTTAATAAGTTTATATTTTATTTTAAAGATTAATGTAATATAAATATAGTAACCTAATATATTATATTACAACTGGAAATGTACTTTTGAGACTAAATGATAACATATTTGGTAAAATTCGAAAATAGGCGACACTAAACACACAATAATGTACATGCATCCGCACGCAATCATTTCAATATTATATAATTTTGTTTTTATTATCGTTGAAAATATATAATCCAACAAAACCTTTATTTTATTTAACCTTTTCAATCAATGCTGGCCTTTTCTCCGCAATCTAACCCACCACGCGACATGTTTTCACACAATGTATCTGTTTCAGTAAACCTTCAAGGGTCACATGAGACATTCGCATATTGGGATGACATCCTATAGATCACATACGCGAAAGTCGCGTAGGCAAGGTTAAGGTAGTTATTAGTTAAATCAACTATTTTTGTCTTTTTTTCCACACATTATTTAATCAATGAATTTATTGAACGGTGAAAAACCAGTAAATGGATTGATTTTTCTGTTCTTTTTTAGGGGCAGTTTTCTAAAAACGCTTTTGTAAGAGGAGACTCCTCTTAGTAGTATCTATTCCAAAAATTTTCAAAGTCTATTTTGTTTATCATTAAATAGATGATATTAGTGATTATTTGCTTTAAAAAGGCAGTTTTTAATTGAAGATCTCCCGTTTATGAGAATGAATGGCATCAGAAAAAAAACTAAGTACACAATGATTAAATACCCAACTACATTCCACTTCCGTCACATGCTGTGACTTTTTTATGTTTGAAAAAAACCTCCTTTGTGAAAAAATTATCTCCAGAAGGTAGGATAATGAGGTTGTCTCTTACAATGAAATTTCATGTTATTTACAAATGTATCATTATTAATTGGGATACAAAAAACGACTGGCGTGGCAGTATGCTGTACGGCCATTCGAATTGTGAATTGTGTCTCGTGACATCACAGGTATTTTAAGTGGTCATTTTTACCCAAGTTCACTTCGAAAGCTCATAACTTTGTCATTTTTGGTCATATCAAAAAACTAACTTCACTGTCGTTATTAACTCTTTAAATATGTATATGTAATACATTTTCATAAAAAAAAAAAATTACAAGACAACCTCATTGGCGCACTCCCCTGATGCCGACGTATCTACTGTTATAATTATACTAAAGAATATAATATGTACACACATACAAAATGGTTTCAGGTTATAACCAATATTATTTATTACATTCCAACAGCGCATATAATTTGAAAACTTATGAAATTCTAAGGCACAAAATCAGTTGTTTATTTTTCAGCAAAATTCAAAATGATTTAACAAACATTTAATTGCAAGATTTCAAATAATAAAATCATTATAATACAGACAGAGATATAGAATACACAAGGTGACCCTTTTGGATAAGAACATAATCAAAATAAATTATTGTGTCCACTGATCAATGTCATAGTCACTTAATCAATAGAAAGTAGTAATACAATTGTCGAATCATTTATTCATTTTATGATTTAATCCTTCCTTGGCGGTGCTGTCAACTGATTTGACATGTCTCTAATTATTTAATAATGTTCAGTGTATTAATATTTCTTTAATACACTGAACACAGAGTTGATAATTTAGGTGTTCCTCGGGAAATAACATTTATGTATATATTGGATAAAATAATGAAAATATATAAGTATTTATTGAACGCAACAAAAAAAAAAGTTTGTCGAAAATCGGGAAAAAATTAGTAAATATATACGTATGTCTGCGTGCATTGATAACTCGCTGTGTGGTATGGTGGTAGTAAGCGAGAGAGGTACAGGGTTTTGCTCACGTCATTAGTTACCAGCTGTAATGGAAGTATCATGCTTGACAAATGTTTTTTCCTCATTTTCAGCACTCATACACAATATTTTACTTATCTACTATTAATAGAATGATTTACGTAAGTAATAAATGTAAACTATTCATTTTTATCCAACTTAAAAATTACAAAATTCTAAATGCCTGTACACTGAGTGTACAGCACCGGACCTTGAGGGAATTTCTAGCACCGTAAGGGAAGGGTTAAGTGTGACAGTACAGTATGACAAATAAATGTAGGGTGCTTTAAATGGCAAAAACTTAATTTTTAAAAATTCTATGGTCCTGGTACATATTTTTCACATTACATATGTTATAAACCACTGAAGAGATAAACCAATAAAGGTGTGTTGTGGGCGTGTCTGTGTGACAAGGATAAGCAAAATTTTTACTTCTGGTGAAATTGATCAAACATTTTCAAATTTCTATTCTTTCTATAAACAAATAATCAATTTCATTGGCCTGTCCTATAAATGTTCTGAAATCGGCGTTACTTGGTTTTGTCATAATAATGAAAAGAAATTGTTCCAATTTATTAAATTTGAACATTTTATTGTCAAACCGTACTTTAATTTTTAATCATTGAAGATAATATTAACAACTCTCAAAATGAAAAATTAAACCGAAAAGACACAGAAATGAAAAAGATTACGATAGCAACTGGGACTCGAATCCAGGACCCCATGGTCTATCCGGGACCTTGCGCTCTAATCCACTGAGTTACAGCTACCCCAATCCGTTCTGTCATTTTTATCGGCATCTTATTTTGATTTTGAGGGTGCAAGGTCCTGGATAGACCATAAGGTCCCGGGTTCGAGTCCCAGTTGCTACGATTATCTTTTTCTTTTCTGTGTCTTTTCAGTTTTATGTTTAAAATTTAAATTTAAATTATAATTTTCAATCACTTTGCAATTTGTTAATTACCATCAATGATTGAAAATATATTACAATGAGGTTTACAAGCATCAATACGTTATTGCAAAATTGAATTTGAATTTAATAATTCCAATGCTGTGATGATCAATCTGTGTAAGCTACGAGGTGTGTTCAAAAGAAAAGGTGAATTTCGAATTTTTTCGAAAAGTATTTATTTATTCATCAATATCCATTTTCTCCCCTTCAAAGTAATCCCCCTCAGATATAATGCACTTATTCCAGCGCTTCTTCCAATCCTCGAAGCACTTCTGGAATACGCTTTTCGGTATGGCCATCAGCTCATTCTTCAATTCTGACTTTATCTCATCAATTGTGGCAAAACGCTTTCCTTTCATTGGTCTCTTCAGTTTCGGGAATAGGAAAAAGTCGCAGGGAGCCAAATCTGGTGAATACGGTGGTTGAGGCATGATTATGGTGTTTTTTTTGGCCAAATAATCACGAACAAGCATTGATGTGTGAGCTGGTGCATTATCGTGATGCAAAATCCATGATTTGTTTTTCCACAATTCCGATCGTTTGAGCCGTATTGCTTCACGCAAACGTTGCATAACTTCCTTGTAGTATTCCTTATTAACCGTACGACCTGTTGGCAAGAACTCATGATGCACCACGCCATTGTAATCGAAGAAAACAGTGAGCAAAACCTTCACATTTGATCGAACTTGGCGTGCTTTTTTCGGTCTTGGCTCTTCTGGCCGCTTCCATTGGGATGATTGGGCCTTGGTTTCGACGTCATAACCATATACCCACGTTTCATCACCAGTTATGACCCTTTTGAGCAAATCTGGATCGTCGTTGACGTCATTCAACAACTCCTGAGCGATATTAATGCGACATTGCTTTTGCTCAAAATTTAAGAATTTCGGAAGAAACTTCGCTGCCACACGTTTCATGCCCAAAACATCCGAGAAAATTGCATGGCATGAGCAGATTGATATGCTAACATCCTCTGCAACTTCCCTAATAGTGATTCGACGATTTTCCAAAACCATTTTCTTCACTGTTTCGATGTTTTCTTCGTTTGTTGACGTGGTTGCAACTCCAGGACGCTCATCGTCATTAACATCTTCTCGGCCTTCTGTAAAGCGCTTGTAAAACTTTTTTGAGACAAAGTAGACTCGCCGAATGCCACAGTCAACATTTTAAGTATGTTGGAGCACTTTATTCCATTTTTAACGCAAAATTTAATACATATTCTTTGATCCATTTTTTTCAAAAGTAAAAAATCGAAGAACACACAAAAACGTGACTAACCTTTCCAGCTGTCAAAAACTAACCACTAATCCAAAATGGCTGATAATGCTAACATATGATAAACATATGTGTACCAACATAACAAAACAAAAAAATTCGATAATCGAATGTACAGTCATTGAAAATTCAAAATTCACCTTTTCTTTTTTTTGAACACACCTCGTAAATCTATGAGCTTCAAGAATAGAAATTATGAGAACATGAGTTATAATGCAAAATTAATATTCAACCATAATATAAAACAAATAAATATTTATTTTGACTCACTATCGGGTTCACGAATATCCAAACTTTGTTCATTATATCTATACTACTTACAAGCAAGATTTATTGAGATGCAAGCATATACAGCTTGACATAGATAACTTTGCATTCAACCAAAAGAGTTACTGAAGGTGCAATGTTTATTTTAATCCAACTGCTACCATATTGTCAAATTTTTGTTTTTATGATATAAAGCGATACAAATCGGTAAACCTTTGAAAACTGACTGCACAAAGAATTATGGATATGAAAACCAATACAATGTCCCGATAATTCCTGTATGTACATATGTATTAGGAGGAGTGCTGCTAGTTTAAGGTATGTTGCACTGGTATCCCCAATATCTACAGTGGCGACACTACAAACTGCAAAGTTACACATGTCAAGCTATACGGAATTACGGTTCTGATACACTGGTCCCAGTACGCAACATACGCAATGCATTAAGACATCTTGACAACTTACAATCCATACATTGTCTATGAAAATAGATGATTTGGAAACACACTAGTCACACGCATCGCGGACGTTGCGTTGCGTATGACAAGTGTATTCCCAAAGAATCTATTTTCATATAAAATGTATGGTAAGTTTTCCAAATATCATAATGCGTTGCGTACTTTGCGTACGTGGGACCAGTGTATCCTTACCTTTAGTATTGTATGTATATTTCACATTCATACACAAACCATAGATGCAAGAATGGATAGGATTTAACAATAACGTTTGCCTTTAAGACGTGTGTGATTAATATAAAAGTAGGAAAGTTAAGCTTATAATAATCATTACAAACGATATATCTTTTGTTGTTGCATTAATTACATTTGCAGACTAATCTCAATATGACATAACAATATTGATTAATTATTTAGAAGTATCACAATCAAGTAATGAAAATATCTAAAAGGAAATAGACGTAATTTACATACAAGTGCAGGAGAAAAAAACTTATAGACTAAATGTGTTTTATTTTAAATAGATAAATTTCTTAGCTACATAACCTGAAGTGTTGAGAAGACAGCCTTTCTATCATTTAAAATTTACTATACTTTACAAACATCATTTACAAATTTTAAAAGGCTGCAACTTTAAAAGATTTTCTATAATATTGCTTATGCATCTTGTTTTTTGGGTTCTCAAACCGTGTTGCGCTTCCTCCTTCTTCTCAGGTTAGCGTTTCAGACAGCCTGGCAGTAATCATCATCAGGACAGATTATCAACCCATTCAAAACGCTGAATCGAGAAGGGCGCAAGCGCAAAAAAAGACATAAGACGATTGACCACAAAAATCTCAAATCATACCTACAATAATTATGAAAATTGCATTCTTTGTCTACGAGCAATATATCGGCCAGTGCTGCGCAAAGTAGATTAACTGTAAATTTGTGACTTTTCAGGAATGAACTGCTTTTTGTTGCTATTTTTGTCCCAAGTTAAAGGGAAAAATTAGGAAATTCGAAATGAAGAGCATTCAAAATATATGGAGTTTAACCTCTCGCATGCCAGGAGTAAAATGGCATTTTGCGCACCGTGTGCTAGCTGACAGTAATTTCGTAATTACTCACCGATCAGAAAATGCATTTATGCATATAGCATAAACAGTTTCCCCAGAATAGCTACTTACATTCAGAGAAATGATTTCTTCTTCCTCATTTTATATAAAAATTTAAATAAATAAAGCCAAAGATATTTTTATGGTTTTATTATATTTTCATAAAGCTAAACAAGTCTATTTCACAATGAAAATATAATAATATTATGTTTTTCTCTAAATAAGTATAGTAATATGCCATTCAAAATGGGAATTATTTTTTGATGCAGCTTCCATATTGAGGACACTCTTTCAGGGACAAAATAAATATGTTTTCACGCGACGAAACGACATATTAAGATATATTTCCTTGCCAAGTGAATAAAAAATGTTTTAGTATGCTAGGAGAATTTTTTAAGGTTCAAAACACCATAAAATTGAGCCAAGTGTGGTTGAGCTACTAGCTTATCCCCTAGGGATAAACTGTTCTAAAGATCCACGTATACACAATACCATTATCAAGCCAATAGTATGGTGCACAATGACTCTCAAACAGAAATAAGTCCTTAAAATGGTGCTAAAGCCAAAAGAAGGCCTTTCGACAAACCAAGATAATGCAGGTTGATTTCTGATCCGTAGGCCGGGAGAGAATAATGACTATGTGTAAAAGGCAATGAATTGTGGAGCAGTATGGCCATCCAAAGTACATAACCATTAGTATTCTTTAAATATCTATTTTTTTAAGGCTTTTGAACAGTTGCAGATTACCAACTTTGCACATGGCCCGCCGATATGTATCACAATAAAATTCAATATGAAAATATTACACATAACACAAAAAAATAATATGACAGGAATTATGGAGAATCTATATTCTATGAACAAAAGTATTATCATTCTTACAACCTATGTATATTCATTTTATAATATTTTGGTGTATTTTCTGTGAACACTTCCCCCATCGCTCTATCGTTCCTAACTATAATTTGGACAAACACTTCGAATACGAAGAAGGATATTAATAAAACTATTCCTACATGAGAAAAAGATACACTAACCAGATTAATAGCTACCAAATAAAATGACAATGAAACAAATATATTCTTCATAAAAATGATGAAATCAAAAGAGTACAATAAAAGAATTTCTGCCATCGTGCAATCAGATTTTAATTTATGAAAAAATGTTTGACATAATGGTCAATTTTTCTTTCTTTTAATCCTTTACGATTTTTTTTACCAGATCTATTGAGAACATAAGGTGATATTTTTGTAAAAATTATAAACCTTTACCTTGCATGCACTGCTAAAATTTAGTTTTGGAAACAAGTGTGTTGTCTGCGTACGGTCCGTCAAGAAAGTGTAGAAATTTAATAAAATGGAACAATTTTATTCATTACTATGGTAACACCGATTTGAGAAATTATAGTAGAGACAAATGTGAGGTTCTGATTGACTACCGAATCTGACAGGTTGATGTTGAACGGGTAAAAATATCTTGTTAAGTGCTAAAAAATAACAAAAAGTTTGAATATTGAATTTCCTTAGAATATGATGTAGAACCATTTCCTTTCAGGAAGTATGGCTAATTTCTAAACGTCATTAATTTGACAATATTCACTTGGACCATAGCGTTTTGCCATGAGCAAAATGCAAAAGATATAGAGTGACAGACAATTAAGATCTCCGAGTGTACGAATGCTGATTTCCCCATATTCCTACACGGTGTGGAAACATGGACAATTAGAGCTAGCGAAAGGAAGCGGGTAGAAACCCTTAAAATGTGGTGCTGGAGACATGCTTAGGATTCCATGGACAGCCAGGTGCACTAATATATCCATTCTGGAAGAAATAGGCATCAACTGTCTGCCTACAGCGCATTCTAAGATACTTTGGACACGTTGCTCGTCAAACCGAGAACTCAAACCTGGAGAAACTCATGATCACTGGCAAAGTGAAAGGCAGGAGAAGCAGAGGAAGATCATCAATGCATTAAAGTGACCAAGTATCATAGGCACCCGGAACGTCGGTGTCCGCAGCTCTTCACGCAGCGCAGGACCGCGAGAAGTGGAAGAGCCTTGTCCACCAGTGAAATTGGAGTGGGGGTCACAATCTTCAGCAATAAGGAAACAACTCAAGAAGAAGACCATGTTTTTTAAAGTTACACTGTTCTTCCATTGAACCATCTTATTGTTCATGTTGCCATTTAAATGATTGCAGTACCCGTCACATTTTCTACACTTTCTTAACGAACTGTATCTGCCCTGAAGAGAGGCACAATTGTGTCCGAACTGGTTGGCTAGAGATATATTTTTTTTAATACACCACTATATTTGATGAATTTCAAATAAACGATACTTTATATTAACAAGGTATATATTTTTCTACCACCATCATGGCGATAATCTTAAATGTAAATATTGTAACTATTGATGAAATGCGATCAAACATAATATTCTAATCTATTACTGATGTTAGACCGCTTCTCTTTGTACCTACTAACCTACTTGGAATTTTGTCTATCAAAATTTCAGCCTTGTAAAAAAAATACTTCACACCAAAATTATGTATACCTATACTAAAACTACATTGCATTATTTACTGGTTCATAATTATTTGTACTCTTGTATTTCGATTTAAGTGTGATAACTGGAACTAGCGTATAGCCCAAGGCATTAGTGAGATGTGTATTAATGTATTATGTAGGAAAGTATGTAGGAAAATAGAGACAAATGATGTGGGTGATCTTTGTTCGACTTGAAATATTTAAAAATTAATGCATCCTTCCCCGAAACCTAATAGCTTTGACTGCGTTGTACGCTATATCATGAAATTTATTAGGTCATGTAAATTGGAAAATATTTAAAAGTGAATTCTTACATATAGAACTACCCTTTAAAGAATATTAGACATTATAATCACAATTTATTAATATTGATCAATGCTTAAAAACAGACGAGGCAAAAAATTACAACATTATGTGAGTCAGAAGCCTCGATAATATACATGACAAAAAAAACAGGGACACAAATTAAATAGAAATTAACTACACTGTGAAAAAAATCAAAATTTCATCAGTCGAAATGACATAAGGCGGCTTCCATAAACGATGTCAAAGGTTTAGGGAGGAGAGAAGATAAGTGGAATTGTAACAGGGTCTGTGTGTGCATGAACATATTATACAGAACCTTTTGACATAAGGGAGGGGTGAGGAGGGGTAAAATTCCACAAAAACCCTGAGACATCATTTATGGAAGCCTCCCAAGTCAAAATGAAGTAAGTGTAAATGACATAAGTCAAAATGACATAAATTGCTAGCTGTGAGAAAAAAAACTACTAAGGCGTACTTGTTTGAACTATTTGTGCCATTTTTAATTTTTGGCAACTGAAAAGGTCCCCCTTTAACCGTTGATTCTACGAGAATAATAATTGTTGTTTGCATTGTCGCATTTTCAATATAACAAGCTGAACATAATCATCAGATATAAAGCAAGAATAATAATCATTGTTCAGATATACAAACTTGTCTATGCCGGCAGCCAAAAGAAGAAAAAACAAATGAACAAACTATTTTTAAAATCGATACATTTTTTGCATCAACGACGTCTACAGCAGCGCCGATTGCACAGACAAATTTGTAGGGCTGGAATATAAGAATTATTATTCGTTTGGAATAGACAAAACGAGCCTCTTTAAATAAATACGGTGTGATTATTACCGTTCATAAAAAAACAATGAATAATAACGTAATGACATTATGTCATACTTACCTAAACTTCAGAGGTATTCTGTATCTAGAACAATACTGTTGTACCTAACTCTGACAAAATATAATTTACGCGCAATCGTAAATTCTTTAACCTTTCCCAAATCTCACTTTCCACAATACTTGTACATACAAAAGCCATCTTGCTATCACAGTCCGATGCAAAAATATATACGACTTTCGTACACTTTTGCAGCTGACAGAATTTTTCTTTTCTTTCCATTAAAATTATTTATAAAACAGAATGTATATATTTTAATTTAAACTAATTTGCAAACAATATAGATATCTTAACAGAAAAGCTCACTACAACAAAATAAATATTGTTACAGCAATAAACTTTTCAAAGCTAATTAACATTATATAGATATATATATCTTTATAGTATAATATTTTGAACTTTAACTGTAGTATTATATCATAATAGGTAGAATAAAAGGTTACGTTTCTACAACAAAGTGGATGGTCGTATGAATCTATGTTAAAACTTTAGAACAGCCATTATCACTGCAACTAATAATTTATGTTTAAGATAACATTGTTTGGTCTAATAGATTAAAAATGAAAGGATGGTATAAAATATACAAAAAAAAAAACAAACTTTCAGAACATACAAACACTTAATAATTCTTAAGAATAATATTTTGTATGGATTCAGTTATGAAATAAGAGACTTGCTTTCAAAGAACGGTGTTGGTTTTGCTTCCAAGTTTGTATCTATCTGCAAAACAAGAAAAACACACAAATTATATTAACGATTTGTACAAAAAATCTGTAACATTAATATAATAATAATATTAATCAAATCCAGAGTAAAGTTAGCCTCTCGGAAGCTGGGCGTACTGTACAGAGCAGATACTTTAATAGTACATAATTGCTGACCCTGTACAAATCGCAAGCGCACCTCACTGTAGAATTTAGCAGCCACCCCTGGTCGGAAGCCCCAAAATATCTAAAAAAAAAAACCCCCGACACTCTGCAGAAAGGGCGGTCCGTTTGATAGATTCGCCTATCTTAACAAACGGATTGCAATCTTTGGAGCACAGACAGTGGGAATGCTATCCTTGTTCTACTGGTATTTTAATGGAAGATGCTCTGAGAAATTAGCGTCATTGATCCCTTCATTTTTTTTTAAAACTTTTTTTCAATGTTCTGTTTTGTAATAGAATTATTGATCAAATAAATCATATCACACCTTTAATCAGGTCCGTTCAGCATGGACTGCGAGTCGAGCTGCTGGTCACAGGGGCAGTCCAGTCCGTCAGTAGACGTGGCCCCCGATGGGGGAGACACATGCTCGCTGGACGGCACCCCGATGAAAGGGAAGAAGGCCCCCACGGCGGAGGGGTGCGGACACCGTATCTCCTCCACGGTCACCGCCTCCTTGGCCCCATTGGACTTGCGCAACGAGTTCATCGAACAAGCACACAGCTTGTCCTGTAGGGCATGTATCTGGAATTTGAACAATTCAAGTGTTAAAATTAATTTTTGATAGATACATATTTGTTTGCTGCAATGAACCGCTTGCATGGTTTTTCAAATTTATTTAGCTTTATGGAAATATAATAAAACTTTTTAATTTATATAATTAGAGATAATTTTTTTCCCTGAATACATTTCCCTGAATACATTCTGGGGAAACCACTAATGATAGATATATGCAATTTTTATAAATATATACACATCTACGGAACAATTTACAAAAACATCATTTTGCAAAAAACAAGTTATTACGAAAATAAACTTAGCCGGTGCACGGTGGGCCGCGCAGATTTACCCTCGGCACACGCCGGAATAAATAGACCATAGAAGCTCGGCGTTCCAAAGGTTAAAAGGTGAATGTAACATGTTAAAGTGGTTTTAAAAATGTAATTGTTAAAATAATTTAATATTTGCAAATACATTTTTTTTTTATTAATTAAATCAAGTTTGATCTTTATCTTGTTTTCAATATCATTTTTTAATACTTTCTCTGGCTTATTAATTAAAGGAAAATAAATAATGTTCCCTGGCTTATTTTTTTTGTATTTTATTATTATAAGTAAAAATATTTCAAAATATGAAGGCAAAAATATTTGTTTTATTCTCCTACTGTAAGAAGTGGTAGAGAGAGGTTTTGTTCATAATCAAAGCAGTTACATTCAACTTATATGTATCATTTCGAGCCAATACGGTTGGTTGTATTTTGAAATTTTTTTGTAAAATTTATCCATTTTGGAAAATAAAAAAAATTCCTACCAGAAGGGAATACTTTGATTTGGGGATCTTTTTCATCACCTTAGTTTTTTTTTAATTAATCGTATTTGGAGCATGTGTCTGTTTTAGGAGACCTAAATGATATGTTGAAATATGTATTCAAAATATGTAAATAGTATTCATATTCAATAAAGGGTTTTTATATATAAGTTAGACTTTCGCACATTTTCTGGGCACCTTTTCTCTCTTTTAGTCTTCCTAGGGGCACGAGGAGCACTAACTTCTTCTTTCCCACTTTCTTAGATCTACTTGTGACAAAGGTAGAAATGCGTTATATCTCATTCTTATACTCATCGATGGAGAATTTTTTCTTAATATGGTACTTGTGACAAAAGTAGAAATGCGTTATATCTCATTCTTATACTCATCGAAGGAGGATTTTTGTCAAAATTACAAAAATATATATCGACGGTAAAAAGGCTAAATGAGTGAATTTTAAAAGAAAACTAAATAATTTTTTTTTTTATGGAAAAACGAGCATTATTAATGAAAACCAAAATTATTACATAAGAATAATTGTTTTTTTTTCTATTTTTCGAGATATTTGGATAAATTGTAGACACTTTCGTTTCTAAGCTACCGGGGTTTCAGCAAAATGACGTTCACAACATTTTGAGGATAAATTGCTGATACGCTACTAATAATTTATCCTCAGTATGATGAAAACTTCTTATGGTTATAGGTATTTTGTATGAAGCCAAAAAAATTATTGCCATGGCAACGGTTATATTGTGTGAAGCAAAAAGATTTAACCCGAACAGTGCTGTATAAAATTGGAGGATAATTGATTTAAGAATAAATAGTGAATTCAATATTTTTGAGGATAATTAACTTCAAAACCAGTTGATAGGCTTAGAGAACTGTAACATGCAATATTCTTAACAATAGATATTTGAAAAATTTTGTTAATATCATATACTCGTACATACATGATTAATAATACGTAAATAAAACAAAAATGTGTTTTCTATTGTCAATAATGAGATGAATTTTATCACTTTACTTGTAGTGTTAAAACGAAATCAAAGATTATTCTAATAAGAGCAAAAAAAGGTGTATCACTAACAGATAAAAAAACTTAATTAATAAATTACCTATGCATTTTTTTTAAATGTAACAGTATTTCGATAAATAGATATTGTTATAAGGGAGATCTGTGCATTTAGTTCAGTACCTTTGCGGTATAATATGAGTGCGTCATAATTTAACTAAATCGCCATGTACGTTGGATTTTTTTTTGCTTTAGTAATGTGTAGGAGACACGTTTATTGGAGTCAAGCTTGTTTTCCACTCCCCGCCACTGGTCACATGGAATGTTAGCCAGGGAAAAAGGGACTCCGACGATATCGTGTTCCGGACTCCACTCCATATAAACTCAGTTTTTATCGCATAATTATTTTATTCATGTTCATTTGTTATCAATCAACATGTTATAACAAAACTTGTATGAGACGTTTACTGAGTAACTTCTTGAAGTCCCGCAGGTTTTTAACCTGGTGGTATTTATAGCACTATTCTATTAAAAAATGTTGGCCCCAGGACGAATTTATAAAGTTGAAAATCACAGATTTTTGAAGAACATGACAAACCCAGATAGGACGACAATATCTTGTCCCGACTCCTCACACAATGTTAATTTATAATTTGTAATCACAAAAGACAAATTAATAATGTGAAGAATAAACTGTTATGTATTTAGTTAAGATTCGATTTGTAAATCTCCTCAGAGCGGCATAATAAACGATTCGAACAATGTTGTAATGAGGATGTACATTCATTAGTTTAAAAAGATAATTTTTGTTGTGGTTTTTATTACGTATTATAATTTCTAACATATGTCAGATTGTAACTTGCCAAGACCTATATAATAAAATGCTGTGCTGGGAAAATCAATTTTACCTCAAAAAAAGAGATATATTGTGAAGCTATATGTTTTGGTTATAATTTTTTTTTTTCTGTTTCTCTATGACCAGACAACGAATCCAAATAAACATATTTGGAAGCGCTCACTGGCTCCAGATGGTTGGGAGCAAGCGGGACATAAAAATTAAATAAAAAATCAAGCAACAGTTGAACATTAATGGAGAGGCCTCAACATTATATGCAGACACAATTGTTTTCATAACTTTATTTTGCCCTTTTGACTGCTAAAAATATATACATGTTGGTTGGGAGGAACTGCCGTGAAAAAAAAATCTTCTTCACAAAACACTTCTATTGTTTTAACCAATTTATAATCAAAGGGTTATTTTATTAAAGATCTGTTAAAACAATGTGCGCTAACTAAAATCCTCAAATTCATTGTCAGTTTTAAAAAGTCAATCATAAAAAACTGTTGATTAATGTTTTTTCTAGCATTTCCTCATAGTTAATTAAATCTAATCACATGAATTTTCCTAAGCCAGTTTAAAAACAAAAGCATGACATGACCCACCTCTTTGACAATGTGCATATTATGCAGCAGGAACTGCACGTCGCCCGAGGCGGGCAGGTGCAGCGGTGGCAGCCACCGCATGTAGCACGTCCGCCAAAGGTCCAGCGCCGGCACAGTCGTGTTGGGGCACAACCGTGTAGGCGGGGGCGTCAGCCCCAGACAATCAGGGCCTGTTGCACGCTGAGGGCTGGCCAGTCCTGGCAGGCGGATTGCCGATGCGGGAATCACTGGAAACAAACATTATTTACCAACACACTTTATGCGGGAAGAGGAGATCTACCTTTTACGCTGATCCTCCTTTAATCTCTTGAAAGCAAGGATTTTCGGTTGAAAAATCGCTAAAAACAGAAGCTTTTTCCGCTTTGGCCGCGCCGTGTGCCAGCTGAGTGTAATTTCTCAATTACTGACTTGTTCTTTGCAAAATAATTTTTTGTAAGTGGTACTGTCTTACCAGATAATGTGTTTATATACTTATAAAAATTGGATGTATAAAATATAGCACTTGTTATTGCCCGCACATAGTGTGTTAAACAATTTTGAGCATGTGAGACAAAGTGGAACTAAACGAAAAGGATGCGGTGCATATACGATAACCATGCACGTGGGCAACCTTGTGACTACCGTACAAGAGTCTCAGCTGCCAGGAGCCAGTGGTAATATATTATCCCCGATTAGGATATGCTATGAGGCTTAACCCGCCATCGGTCGCATAAGGTCTGTGAACACCCGGACTTTTGTATAACTATGTGGAGGTGTTGGCTTGCCCCAAGCGACCGACATCTTTACAAAAATTAACACCACCGACGGAGGGTTAAAGGGAGGTAGGAGTTAGGGAATAGGAAGTTTGAGATGTATCAAGCTATTCAGACCTGGCCACTAAACATTACAAGTCACTTACCACTTTTAGGCGGATGCGTTGCGTGTGCAGGGGTGGTGTAAAGGGGGTTATGGAAGTACTGGATCTCCTCTTCGGAAAACTGCTCTTGCCAATCCCACACTGGCCTAAGATTTGCGTACTGGAAGCACAAAATTCAACAATTACAACTAATTATAACTGTTATTACAAGTCGTCGTGGTAATACGACGAGGTGTCAATGTTGAACTTTTTCTGAAGATTAATTCTGTTGATGGATTTTAAAGACAGGAAAGGGAGAAAATGTGAAGTGAAGTATGAAACTTCAATATACAAAGTAAAGGAATTGAAAAGATTATTTTCGTATGTTTGTGCAAACTAAATATCATACTTCATCCGAGTTACGAATAACCTAATAATACATATATATATTTATATATATTATGTATTTAATTAGGCTGACAGCACAATTATTTTAGACCTAGTTGCATTATATAGAATCATTACCTAAATGATAGCCCTGCCATGGTCGCCACTATTAAATCCCATGTACCGACGAGGAACACAAGACATGACATTTTTCTGCAACACCTACACAACCAACTATAAGTCATATTCACTAAACAATAGGATGCATGATCTGGGCAACAAGTTTGGAAGTATTGTTGATATATTTGCCGACTCCATTTATATAATAAAGCGTCATCTATACCAGTACTTTGATGAATCCTACAATTAATTATTGTAGCGTGGATAATGTAGCACTAATGATTTGTGTTATAATATTGTTTTAGTTTTCTACTTTATGTTCCTATTAAAAGTTTTTAAAATATTGTTTAATGTTACTTTATGGTTTAAATCTCTGTGTAATTATAATTTTCGATAGCTCATTATATTCTGTTCTAAAAATCCTTGTAATAGCCCAGATGGGCGTATAATCAAATAAATAAATATTTGAATTCCTCCTACATCCATCATTATAATAATTATGTAAGAGGAAAATATTACTTGTGTAATGATGGAGGACTTACTTGGCTAGCAGAAAATTCAACCCACAATGCCTGGGTGGAAACCCGATGCATTTATCCTCTCGGCTACTAACCGGTCATGATTTCGAAGATGGTAGTCATAGCTTTTGAAAGCAATAAGGCCTGTTTCCCGTGTTTCATATTATTCCTTGGAAAACAGCCCCGTCGATAGTACCAGGGTGGCCTGCCGGCCTTCGTTCCATCAAACCAGTGAAGTATCTCACCTTAGACATGGCGATATCCCGGTCTCGTGGGCTGTTGAACAGGAACGTGTGGAAAAGCTGGTTGTGCGCCGAGTCCCACAGGGTGGCCAGGTAGGTATCAGTGAACTGGAAAGAAGCGGGGAACTGCTGCAGCAGCTGCCAGCAGCAGTCCAGGAACACCAAGAACACGGGAGACATCTCCCGGTCGCCCTCTGTGGTGTCGGAATCATCCAGTACAACGTGGCCAAGTCTATGAAAAGAAGAACGTTTAAGAAATGGGAAGATATAAAGCAGTGATGCACAACCTTTTTAAGTTCGCTGGCCAATTTATCAATTTTGAATACGTTAGCGGGCCGCAGGGGGTAGGATACATACAGCTTGACATGGTTGACTTTGCAGTCAGTGGTGTCGTTAACCTACTAAAATGGTAGCTTTTTAATATATTTATCATAGACTGCACAAAGAAAGCGCCGCAGACGAAATTTTCGAAGACCAAACCAATAAATGCTGTCAGTTTTCATCATTCTGAAATATTAAAGAACGTGCAAATAAAATGAATATAATTTTAACCGGTTGATTTAAAATAGACAGACAAAAGTTTGTCACGCCAGCTTTCGTATTTTGTACATCAGAATGGAAAATGATAAATATTTGATTATAATAAGTCTCCGGAACTCCGAACGATTGCTATTATAAGAAATATCAAAATCTCTTCTGTTACTTATATGTATTCACAAACAACATATGGAAGCTTACTCTTATAAAAATAAATCCATAAAAAATAACAATCAGAGCTGTCAAGAAAAATTCTATCATTATAAGAATAATATGGAAGACAGAACAGAAACCGTTGAATATTTTTTACTGAAAACTTTTGATATTTTATTTAGCCCAGACGAAAAGGCTCGCAGACCACAAAAAATGGGCTCGCGGATCGCGAGTTGTGCATCACTGATATAAGCAACAATTCAAATATTTTACATCTGCATTCATTAGTTTGCGTGCATTGCGATGCTGACTAGCACCGTCTGAACGAGGCTAATAAGGAACATCTAAATTTGATACTATAAGATGTCAATATGGGTTTTTCATACTGTCAAAACGATTCATAGTCTTTTTGGTGACACCTCACTTGAGCCCCTCTGTCTGTGCTGTGCACAACTAAGGAAACTATATTGCCACAGGTTTGGCGACGGTGTGAGGTAGGTTAATGAAGGGATTTGTTAATGAGGATCTTGATTAGACCTGGATCAAATGAGGAAAGAAAGACATAATACCAATAATTTTATGTCACCCCTATTTCACGTTTTCCCGCTTTTAATCCCAAAAACCACCGGTCCCATTTTTTTCCATACATTGTCATATCTAATAAATATATCCCCTAATTAACGATTTTAAAAAACTTCTGCCCCGGTTTTACGTCAGTTTCGTGCTGACTTTACTTGATAATATTACCAAAACCCAAAATTAGACTACCCGGATAGAACCTTTTTCTGCAAAGTCAACATTAGTTTATTATACGTCCAAAATTAGACTACCCGGATAGAACCCTTTTCTGCAAAAGTCAACATTAGTTTATTATACGTCCAAAATTAGACTACCCGGATAGAACCTTTTTCTGCAAAGTCAACATTAGTTTATTATACGTCCAAAATTAGACTACCCGGATAGAACCCTTTTCTGCAAAAGTCAACATTAGTTTATTATACGTCCAAAATTAGACTACCGGGATAGAACCTTTTTCTGCAAAGTCAACATTAGTTTATTATACGTCCAAAATTAGACTACCCGGATAGAACCCTTTTCTGCAAAAGTCAACATTAGTTTATTATACGTCCAAAATTAGACTACCCGGATAGAACCTTTTTCTGCAAAGTCAACATTAGTTTATTATACGTCCAAAATTAGACTACCCGGATAGAACCTTTTTCTGCAAAGTCAACATTAGTTTATTATACGTCCAAAATTAGACTAACCGGATAGAACCCTTTTCTGCAAAGTCAACATTAGTTTATTATACGTCCAAAATTAGACTACCGGGATAGAACCTTTTTCTGCAAAGTCAACATTAGTTTATTATACGTCCAAAATTAGACTACCCGGATAGAACCTTTTTCTGCAAAGTCAACATTAGTTTATTATACGTCCAAAATTAGACTACCCGGATAGAACCCTTTTCTGCAAAGTCAACATTAGTTTATTATACGTCCAAAAATTAGGAGTTAATTCACTTAAAACTAGCCGCCGCCCGTCGGTCACCACCGCCGTGGCCGCATTAAGATAGTAAATCGGAAACAAGGAAAAGAGGGAAGTCACTCACTCAATTTATATAGAACAATAATGTGTGAGAAAGAGACGAAGAGAGCGTGAGCATAACTTCGGGGTGACGAGTTACTCACCAGCGGGGTTAAACCATCGCCTTTACGAAAAATTGAAATCAGCTCCTAGTTATTCACCTTTTCGAAAATGTTAATTTCACTAGAATTTTTTCGAAATGCGTGATTATAATATTACATATTATTTACTATTACTATTATTTACATTTATAATAGTTAAATGGCAATGTGTTTTGTTTTTCCTGTGAAACCGTGTTTTTTTAACATTATTAACTCACAATTCTCATTTATTTATGGTTTGATAGATATATCGATTAACGTGGAAAAATATTGTATTTTTTCGAATTATTAATTCATATATTGAACATATTTATATTTGACAAGTCGGTAAGTGCCGCAATGTCAATTTACGTTTAGGACTGAGTCACACCTGTTCTTTTACGATATTACCCATTCTTGATATATTCGTTTGCCGGTATTATGTTATTTTCACCGTTCCCGGATATTAGATACAGGGGGAGGGGGGGGAGTGTTCATGAGGACTTGGTTTTACTTTGAATAAAAGAAAAATCAACATCAAACTCTTACAAATTCTTTTTTTATCAGGAAACCATCCAAATGAAAAGTAACCATCACACCGTTTTCTGCAGGATTATGCAGAGAGGATAGACCGCCAAATAACTCGGTCTTGGCGCACACTCCTTGCTTAATTCAGATTCATACATCGTCTTATACAGATTATTCTGTTATTCTGACTCTTGATGTAGCCCAACTTAAGTATTTGGTTCATTTGATTGTGCTATGTCTTCCTCGGGTGTCACCGACTTTTTGTATCATTTTTATTTATTTATATTTAATTTATTTATTCTAAAATTTAAAAACAACACAAAAACAATAGCCACTCATCTCACTAGGACAGTCCTGTGTTGAGATGAGCGGCTTTATAATTTTAGTGAAATGATAAATAATAATAAGTAAATATAATTATGTAAATAGTAATAAGTAAGCAAAAAGTAATATAATAGTAATAAGTAAGTAATAATAATGATAATATCGAGCATACATAAGGTTTCAACATTGATTACAACATAAGGGATAACATGGATAAAGCGAAATCACCACTCTCAGTTAACAGACTTTTTGACCATTTTTAAAAATAAATTTAGCGTATCTATAGTTTTAATGATGTCACTAAGCCTATTACATAACAAAGGAGCTTTACAAGAAAAACTCCTTTGTCCAAATGATATTCAGTTATTTGCCGGCTGATGCATTAGAGAAGAACCCATTCTAGTATTGCGCACTTATGGGGGAATCGGTAATAAATCTCGTGCTTATAAACAAAGTTATTGTTTTATTTTCATTAAACAAACATTTTATTTATTTTTTAAAACAAGAGGTTTCTCATTTGCAAAGTTACAGACAACTTTGTTTTACTGCCTTACTTATAAAAATGTTAATGTTTATGTATTTGTCGGAAAACAAACTATGAATCACAATGCAAATGGAACATTATTGGCCGAAGATTCCAATAACCACCGTGGCGCTGCGTTCGCTCGATTAAAGACGGAAATTTACGAACGTCTCGCTTATTGGCCGAAGGGAAAGACGAAACTTCAAACAAAATTTTGTGACTTGAAAAAAAAGAATAGATCAATACCGAATTAAATAAATGGCATGGGCAAAAGACAATACCATTTTTATCGAAATCTCTAGTCGGGCTGGCAATACGCGAATGACCAAAAAAACATTTGAAAATATGCCGAATTACAGCGTACCAAAACCATTGGAACGCGGTATTGATACTGGTTCAAATGAAATTTAAAATAATAACTTACCAATATTACCATTGTATGCTTTTCGTATTACTCACGTAATATTGTTTATTGTTTTTCAACACACACTGTTAATTTTAAGTTTCTAACCACCTACATATAATCAGTTACAGTTCACACCTAAAAATTGTTCATCTTATATTATATCTCTGTGGTTTCCAAATTCGACGTTTCGTCTTCCAATCGATGTTGCGGCTTTCAAGTATGATAGAGGAATGTATATTTGAAATCATTCTGACATATTTTAGATTTCCAAATTTGCAATAACACATCATTTTTTTGACGGAAAATACGTTGGCCTGGATTGAGTTTTTCGTTTTTAAGGCATTCGGGAAAACCTCGATTAATACGCATTGTTCCGCACATTCTTATTTTATGTTTCAACAACACTTCACTTGTTTTAACGTTATTATAGTAATTGTCCACTTGCCCACTGTAAATGTATCCCGTAGGGGCTTCACTAACCATTCGCACGAGAATACCATATCTAATTATTTTTGACGCATTATACACTTAATACATGTTAGCCTTCCCCGCCACGGTATGATGCTTTCACCTGGAGAAAGTTCCCTTTGGGGCTTGTAAACAGAATTAAATTTTGAGATAAGATATGTCAAAATGTGTCGAGTTTTTTCAAAGCGGTCGCTGGAATCGGTAATGTTTTGGTTATTTGAAAAGTGACAAGATCTCCAAATTTGAAGGAAACGATCACGGCTCATTGTTTTTGAAAATATGGGTGTTTTGATACATTGGTCTGTAGACCAATAATCTTGTCTCGTAGGTTTTGCACTTGTCCCATAAGCAGAATCAATCCTAACATTTTTTTCATATCTGTAATATTTATGAGCTTCCACTTGATGGATTTGTTCATTTGTTTGAGTCTTAATTCATTTTGGTCATGGTAACGATTGCTTTCTTCTACCATCATTTGAAACAAATCATTTCCAATAAATAGTTGTACTACTTGCGTAACACTTTTGGAATCAGTTGGTGTTGAGCAAACACCAGGATGACCTAAAAATGATTCAATATTTGGCGGATTATCTATTCGAGACCACTCCTCTTCTTCTTCCTCCATATCTTCCATGTCTTCAGAATCACTGAACTGTAATGGCATCACTGGCATTCTTCTCCTGCGAGGAGTTTCTTCACATTCACTAGTTTCTTCACTTTCACTACAAAATTCAGGCAAATAATTACTAGAACAGGCAGATAAATTATCTGCGACGATTTCGATCACTTTGGTAATTTTCAGAATCCATTTTGAAAGGTTTGAAAAAGCTAAAATAAATATTATCTCCTCAGAATACAACCGTATTGAACACAACCATTTGCTTTTTAAAAACTGAAATGAACTTGTAAATATTTATTGCGGTCAAACCTATCTATAGTTGCCGATACCTGCTTTCTGTAAATACGTCCGACATCTCGATGGCTTGCACATAGGATTTAAGTGGGTGTGTAACAGAGACAGAGATTCGTTTCGGGTTACAGGCTCATAAAAACTCTCATTCTAGGAATTGAATTATACAATAACAAAATATGTTATCTAAATGACTAATTTTGTTAATCTTCAAATGCAAATGCCTATCGATTGTCAGGTGTTCAATAATATAGGTCCTTTTGTTGAAATACCGACGTACACGAAAGACTCGAAGATAAATATTAAAAATAGATTTGCATTGCGGTTTGATAAATAATTATAGTCCCAACTATATGTTTATAAGTAAATATAGTTGGGACCTTTACAAAGAGATTGGTATATAATATTCATACAAAAACATTGGATAATTTCTTCTTTTCTTCCATTGAAATGAGGCCAGCGCAGGAGGTAAAAATACCCTTCCCGATCGACCGAACGGGTAGAAATACCTTTCCCGCCCGAAGTGTGTTAAAAACGTTTTTTTTTTCGCAAAAACATCCACAGTTCCTATAAATACATCGTTTATAAATACATAAGTTTTAAATAAAAAAATATATATGCATAGGGATTGAACTCTGACCCACTGCTTGGAAAGCCACTATCGTATCCACTAGACCACAAACTCCTGTGGAAGTTCTGACAAATTTAGTCTTTATAAGTGAAAATAAATCATTTTTACTTACTGAATTACTGACATCTGACGAATCTAAAAAAAACTTTAGTTCGAGTTCTCACCGTATAGATAACATTAGCAGCACCTGACGGCCGGATAATTAATTGATTTATAAACCAGCTTTTCTGAATTAAATTGTGGTTTAAAAATCTCAAAATAGTTTTAAAAAGTGGAGAAAAATAATTGCCATGCCATCTTCTACCGTTGATTTTTTTTTAATAAACTTTTTTAATCCGCATTTAAAAAAAACATGAAGGTTAGTGTTCATAAAAAACTTCAACTGTACCCAACATTTGTTTATTGGAATTTTTATGACAGCACGTTGAAGAAAAACGTTCAAAGGATTTTTTGAGGATATTCAATATTTAAAAATATTGTGTAAAACATATGTAAAATGGTCAGAAAAGGATTATATTTCTAATTTGATTTTGATGAATGCTAAACCTATGTAAATTAAAAAAAATATAACTCATATTTTTCTCTTTATAAACATCAAGTTTATCGCATTGTGTAATATCATCATTATTTCAAAATAACAAATTACTCCACTCCCCGTTAAAAAACGTAAAAATGAAGTTTTATGTGAGAAACAACATGTTCTCATTCTGCTATGATCAACGGGTGAAAGGGTGTCTCACTCTTATCCACAAAGGTTTTCGCTAGTGAATTAATCATTTATAGAAAGTACAACATAAGAAACATACATATATTTTTATTATTTTGTTATTATTTATTTATTTTAGTTATTTTTTTTTTATATAGCTAGACCACAAGCAAAAGAGAGTGCTTGCAATGCGCAAAAATGGCATGATTTATTAGTAGTAGTTCACTAGCGTATGTTGGTTTACCTGTCACAAAAAGGATGTCCCAAAGCTACCCATTCCTTCTGTATGAGTGACTGGAAGCCCTTGATGGTCCTGAAGTGGGTGTCCAACAAGAGTTGGGTCAGTGAGGACACCACCGCACAGTAATCCATCCCATCACCTAAAATTTAACACCAAATTAAATGCTTACATCAATTTGTACAGTACCGGTAACTTGTAACTTACGAAAGAATGAAAATTCTCTCGTCATTTCTTTTTCTGTTCATCTACTCAACAGGTTCAATCTAAGTGTCCCTTTCTTAATCTTGCATTCTTTCCAGATCACCACATTTGTAATGTGGTTTTACCACACAGGTATCTCATTTCTACAGCATTCAGTCTACTTTAATTCTTCCTCTGCCAGTTCCACACAGGGTTGATATCAATACTCAATTGTGGACTGCTAGACAACTTCTTATTAGCAACTACCGTGTTCAGGAGGTATTAAACATGACATAAATAATGCATCAATTTAGAAGTCAGTGGTACACACAACAAAAATAGGGAGTACATTAATAATTTACAATAATAATTGATGAGCACAATACCTTCTTGTAAAACAACAGTGATGTTTTCGGAAAGGCTGTCGGCGGCTTGTTGGGCTAGTGTCAGACATTCCGATACGTATCGCATCCACCGTGTGTTGTCCAGTGTTGAGTAGAATTTTCCATCTTGCTCCTGAATATGGAAAATTACATTTTAGAAAACATTTCAAACGATTTAACAAGAAAACAAATGTCCGTATGACATAAATATGATTTATTCTAAAAACATACAAAAAAGTCAAATAAAAGTCAATAACAGAATACTCCTTTTAAATTTATGTAAAGTCAATAGTTTAATCCTGATGGTGAGTACTCGCCCAGCTTAACCCCTGCATTTCCAGTGTTGAAGAATTGTGTCCACGTACGGTATGAAGCACTGCAATAGCCGTGTCGATCTTGTACATTTATTTTACCTTAGGATATTACGTCTACTAGTTATGACAGACAAAAATAAAAATGCCACTTTATCAAGTATGGTAGTGTCTAGGTGTTGGCTTTAACGAATCTTTTATTTATTGAAGTTTCTTGTCGGCCCAAACGGGCTAAAAACTTGACAGCTGGAAGTAGCTCCGACCTGTGAATGCATAGCTCTCTCATTTGCACACATTATGGTTCCATATAAACTGGGTGAGAAAAAATGACCCACCAGCGTAATGCGGTGGGCAACAAGGGTTTGTTTATCTCGTTTTAATCCAATTTGCACTGTGAAATTATGGTTGTATTATAATATAATGATGACTTTGCAGAAAAGGGTTGCATCAGGGTAGTCTATTGTTGGGTTTCAGCGATACTTTCAAGTATAGTCGGTATGTAAAACAGATGAAAAAACCCCGGGAGCAGAATTTTTTAAGAATCGTAAATTGAGGCAATATTTGTATGAGAATGTAGAGAAAGGAACGAGACTAAAATCGTCCTATTTATTGGCATAAAAATTAGGAAAATGTTAATTACGGGAAACATAAAATTGATGTTTTACTTATGTAGATATTTACCCAAAAAGCATTAAGCGTTGCAGGTGCACACAGGGCCGATAGTCTTTTCAGCGCAGGGGCCAGGGGGTGTGTGGGGAGCCCCAGCAGGCGGGGCGCTGCCTTGGTGGGGTGCGCCCGCCTGCAGGCCTCCAGCAGGGTTGACTCCGGGGCATGGGCGGGGGCCCCGCCCGCAGTGGAGGAGTACAGCTCCCCGCAGCGAGCAAGGGCTGCACCCTCGGGGGCACTCCACACCTGAAAATATACATACATTTATTTAGTCTCAATAAAACGGTTATTCCCCAAAAGATTACGGAGATTACAGGTGTATAACAAGAAAAAGGTACAGTAAAAAGAGATGTTAAAAAATATACATAAAAAAGTACCAGAAGTCAATGACATTACAAACAAACATAGACACATTGTAGAGCTCTCAAAGTGGCAAGCAAAAGATACAGTAATTGCCGTACTTTGATTTAGTACTAAACTGTTATGCTTCGCGCAGGCTGTGTGCTATCTCTAACAAAATTGCATAAATAAGTGCCAAAATGGCCTCCTGTGTAATGAGAGAGTGTTTTCATTATAAGGCAAACAGTATGATAAAGAAATAGCATTTCATTCATAAGCACAAGCAAATTACTTATTATTATAAATAATACAATTATTTTCATATTACACATTACTGTAATGTTATTGTTATTTCTATTGTTTCCTGAAGATTTTAAGCGTCATTAGAAAAAATGAGATAGCGAACATAGCCACATGTATAAGTATAAGAAGGTCAACCTACTGGCAATAGGTCATCTCCTACAGCATTCCGTAATTGTTTTTTTTTATTAGGGAAAGATAAATAGCACAACAGGTAACATATTTATTAATTTAATTGTGTTAAAAACAAAATTATCTTCAACCAGACTGAGCCGCCTATGTGGGATTCCTTTACTGACAATGACAAAAAGGTACTCCTAATTTAAGACAAATAAAGATACTAAAGCTCTGCAAAATTATCAGTTATGCTGCGATTTCATAAAAAATAAGAGTGAACTACAACTACGCCGAAAGAAATGGACCACTGTTGTTTGCGTTCAAAGGTGCAAAGATGATTGGACACATTCACTTCACAGCACACTGTGTTCAGACCATTGAGTGTAGATTTCTATACTCACTTGAAACTCTATACTGTATAAAAATATATAAATAATATACAATACTATCTAATATCATATTCCCAGGAGTTAATTACAACTCATTATAATTCAAATATATATTTACCCCTGTGACTCCTTTTATCCGATTCATAGCTTGGCATTTAATTGGAGATATTTATTATTTTGGAACTACAAAATGTCATTACTATGGCAACATCGAGCTACTGAGTTTGAAATGTATTTTTCACATTCAAATGTTTTCAAATATTCCCCATTTGAAAGTTCATTTTAACCTCTTGGGCATCCAAGTAGCGTAAACGCCACCAAACATCAAAAACAGTAGAGCTGCATAGTAACTGCGGCGAACTCATAAAAGTCGATTATCTCCTTTTGTATTACGGTTAGATATATGATTTAAGCAGAGTTAGAAAGAGAAAAAAACACGCCTTCTCTTTGCTTTCAGAAGTTAACCATAAACTTCCATTAAACTAATATATACTCAAAAGCAGTCAATGGCAATTTTTACGTGCGCGGTACACCGAGCTGTCTGACATCTATTGAATTTTGCGGTTCAATTTACTCAAATTATCCAGTTAACTATGTTATTATTAAAAAAAAACACTGTAAATATTACCTACTCATTTGTGATATTTTTTCTCTGTTAGTGTTATTTTTCTTGGGAAACTTTCATGGTTCATAAAATCATCACACTATTGAAACGGTATTGTTAATTTCGAATGATGTTTTCAACATTTATTTTTGTAAATGGAACGTGTTCTAGTAATAATTCATAAAAGTACGTATTCTAATGTAATATTCAGTAAAAACGTTAAATGGTTCTATAAAAAATAAATGATTTGTAAATGTTTTTGTGTCACGAATTATATTTTTAGGCGGCCATTGTATGTATGGCAACCTTCAAACACAATTGAAATTAAGTTTCTATTAAAAAAAATCAAAAACAAGATCGTTTAGTTGGTAAATTGTTACATAAATGCAGTGTTTTGATCATATAAAATCATAATTAATGTATTTTTACCAGTTCTTACTTTAATCACGTAATATAACACTAACTACCGCTTTCAAAATATGCTACAACTAACATGAAAAAATGCCCAGATTGTGAAAGTGTAGTTGAAATTTGCGGATATTTTATGAATTACTAGGTTTTGCCTATTGGAGTCCTACATTGGTTTGTATTGCGAAATCAACCGCGACTGACTGCTTTGTAAGGAGGTGCGCACCCGATTTGACCCACTCTGAGCCTTACTGTCTTCGAAAGTCGATACGCTTAAGGTGTTTTTTGCCATGCCAACGCGTTTCAGGTCCAATTATGACTGCGAATCAACCTTATTGTGTTCAAAATCAAAGGGTCTTAAGGTCGATTTTTGCTCGCAGGTACCTTGTCTGAATCTCCAGCCAGACCGTATTACTCCTTATTGTGTAGGGAATTAAGGGGGTGTAAGGGGGATTTTTCCCTGCATACCCCGCACTGAATTTCAAAAGTTACCGTATTACTATTAGTATTTTTATATGAAACATAAAAAAAGTGAAGTGACAGAAACCTTCATTATATGTTTGTGTAATTAAATATGTTTTTAATTACATATAGAGTGATATTATTTCAATTTACAAGAAAAATTAGCAGTCAGCAACTAAAAATTCAATATACTTTTAATCGCATTTGTCCATTTGTAATATTAAAATCTGAAAGAGTTTTTCATCTGCTTACAAAAATAGTGTTTTACTCTGGGATACGTTTAAAAACAGTGAATTTATTTGAAATTTCATTCAATTGTGATTAAAAGTGAAAATATTTCGCAATAAAATCATCAATTTGACAGGTCAACAAATTTCAAAAACCCGAGGAGGGGTTAATAAAACAAGCTTATTTTATTAATGTTTCTTTTCAAATATGTATATAATTTCTACCTGTAAATTTAATTTTGTTTTTTTATTTATTTACATGGTCATTCTGACAAAAAAATCACCTTTCAATGTAACTATATATAGTCCTTAAAAAGCGTTAAATAAAAATAAAAAGTTTAAATGGCCTCCGTGATTGAGTGGTTACGATCCTTGGCTATGAATCTAGAGTTCGCGGGTTCGAATCCTAGCGTGCGCAAGTAAATTTTATTTAATTAATTTGTGTTATTTCACTAAATAATACACAGTATATTTGTGGCACACTCCAGAGTGGTAGATACTTTCAGTATTGCCCTGGTGAAAGACCACTATTCAGAATTAAAACGTTGGTTGAAATAGCATTAGTCATGTTTGTTGACCAGATCTGAATAACCAGGTAATTTTCCACCTTCCTCCTTTACATCTCCTTTTCCTCCCCATACCCTTCAGCCTCACAACATACCCCAATTGGGAAAACCAGTCTCACAGGCTCTGCTGGTTAGCAGGGAGCAGTGAGACAGTGCAGTATTCACATGAAAAAGGTCTATTTTCCTTGTTTCTATTATCTATGGTATGTACGGTTGTTAATTTACATAATAACCTAATTAAACTTCATGTGAGTTTGATTTGTATGGTAAAGTATTTAAAGAGACTCACCCAGACAGGGACCCTTCCCTTCCTGAAATGGCGAGCCGCCTCGGCCAATTGGCAGTCCAGGACCGTTCCGGGAACCACCAGCGAGTCTCCGGCTCCCATGAAGAAACTGTCTTCAGCCTGATTAGCTCGGGATATGCGCCAGCTGAAATTGCAGATTAAAACATTCAGCTTAGAATTCAGTTTAGAACAGGTCACTTAAAGGTATACTGCCGATGGTTCCATGATAAAACAGAATGGTAAGAAAAATAACCTATGTTAGGTTATTTTTTCTTGTATTTTTTCGGCATTTACTATATAGCAATTTCTAGACATTTTGTTTGGAAGTTTTAATTTACCATGTACTTTTGCTATTTTTTAAGAACGCTCGTCAATGGCACGGTTGTGTCGAAATTGGTAGCAAATTTATTAATCCAAAAATAGCAAAAGTACATGGTAAATTAAAACTTCCAAACAATATGTTAGGTTAACTTACAATCACGCCAATCACACAACTATTGTCTTGGCACACGCTCCTTGCTTCATTCGCATTCATACACCGTCTCATACATACTCTTCTGTCATTCTGACTCTTGACATTGTATCGGACGTAGTTATTTATATAATTTTAGTTTAGGCAGAAATTATGTTTGTGTTCATTTAATGGTCATGTGGCGTCATACTGGGCACCATGAAGCCAAATTCGTGGAGTTGAAACTTAGAAGTGTAGGCGCAAGCACTTCTCTTCTTCGTTTCTACTCCACTGAATGACTTTTTTGGTGACGTGAGGCTACTGACTGTTAACAGGACATTTGCCCGACACCCCACCAATCCTACTCCTGGCCTGGCAAAGATCTCGGATCACCGGTCGGTTCCTGATTGGTCGGGCCGTTCCATACACTCCCAGGGGGGCTCTATTTTAACTATTTTTGATAAGTATAAACTATTGTGAATGGTTCCCGCGGAAACGGTGGCAGATTTTAATAAATGATTTTTCCAAACCTGTTCACTAGTGTTCGAGGAATCATAAGGTGTTAATATATTCATCATATATATGTAAACTGTATTATAACCCGGCAGTAAAGTTCCACCACACAACTTTGCTGGCAATTTTGACATGCAAATATTTTTTAATTCTGTAAACAAAATTCTGATGGGGAGCGGGAAGAGTTTAATCGAAGCGCAAAGTAGAGGGACATAACCTGATATATTGATTTAGTAGATTCAAGATTTGTCTCTGCCCCCTGCGGACCATGAAATAACTAGCGGGACAAACCACCTGCCGAGCCGGCCATCTGCGGCACGGCACCACAGGGAGGTATGAGACAAAATCACAAAACTTGAAAAATCAGTGTTTTCTCATCATCGGATCAATACCTCTACTTAATCTTCCCCTGCCTGCTTGCTTCTTCACTGGATCTTCTGCCTGACTTGGATTTCGCTCACTGGCCCTCTCCTGCTCTGGATCCTGCCATTCCTCTCCAAGCAAAAGTCGATCGCCTTTCTCAAGGCGCCCCCACCCTTCCCTGAGGCGTAGAAGCGGCCAGCCCAGCCACTTCTTCTTTCTCGAAACGTGCGGCGGGTGTTTACAGAACCCCTGTCCCGTACAGACATGATTCAACTCAAGCATTTGATTCATTCGATGGTGTCTTCCTAACTTAACCTAACATTTAATATTTATATATACAGGGTGTTAAGACACGTACCTGACTTACTTTAATCAGCAATTCCTGACCTAATTTGGAATAAGAAATGCATATGGCATTTTGGTCTCCGGTGACTGTTTTTTTTTGTTCACCTAAAAATATAAAAAAATCGGTAGCTATTGGACAGTTAGGGTCGAGGTGGGGGTTGGGTGGTTACTCGGTTGAGTGGCCAGTGATGACAAGTGAAAGAATTTTTTTGGAGTTTGAATTTTAAAAAAAAAAAACCATGAAAATTTTTATTTACATTTTTTAATCCAAATAATGTCAGGAATCGCTGGTTAAATTTTTTCACGAATGTCCTTTAACTTTATTTTTTTTTTAAATTTTATTTTGGTTATAAATTTGATTATTAGATTAGGTATATCAAGTTATGACAAAAATAAAAATTTATTTTATCACTGTTATAGTTTTATCATGTTCTATTTTGTTATGATCTGTTTGATCCACATCATTGCCCATAGCTCCGTTGTACTCTCTTTATCATAATCAAAGCATGCTACAGAAAAAGAGGTTACATCGAAGCTCTTAGCGGCATAAATAAATTAAATCTCGTGAATGAACTTCTAAAATCGTATTAAAAAAGTATGTATATACCAGTGACGTGTAGTCCATAAAGGCTGAAAATCTGTGCCTACAATGAATTTCTGATCAGAGTGTATTTTTTCAATGCATTTGGTAAGGAACTTGTAATCTCATCATTATTTAGTTGGCCACAACATCAGGGGAAGATGATAATTCTAAAATTGTTATTTTTAAATATTCAATGCATAATTCATACCCGAACTTGAAAAACTATACACAGCCTACCTTTGGTCATAGGGCAATTCACACCACTGGTTTGTAAATAATGTATTATATTTTTAATAATAATGAGGTACATTTACATCATTATACTTGAAATTCCAAGTTGCGGTCAAATTAATTAGTGACTTTGCAATACAAATGCTATGAAAAATTAACTAAAAGTGGGTCAAATACACAGAGCAAATAATAAATAGAAATGCCCTAACACGCAGGGGCAAGAAGCCAAAATAAGAGGGACGGGGTGCGAGCTAAGCGTTTCGCCAATTTAAGTAAGACAGCAACTAAGTAGAGGTTTGGCTTGTTTACAAAAACCGAATATTCTGTAAGAGTATTTAGTTTGACCCTTTTAGTCTTGTAATTTGCTTACCGCAGTCAGAACAAAGCAAAACAAATGTGGATGGCAAAGAACTAATTTGGTGCCAAAATGGGAGTCCTTTGCCTCCAGCCGCCAAAATTTACCAGGGCAAGTCTATCAATTCCGACATCAGTGGCCAAAAAGAATATGTATGTACACAAAAGTTGGTTAATGACTTTTTGTACCAAACTGACGATATTCCGAAATTTATTCAAAGTTGCTTTTTTATGTTGATATAAAATATTGTTGAATGCATCTTATCAAATTTAGTTTAACACAAGTTCATTGATTGCATAAATTAATTAAAAATCCATCAATAACCTATTCACTTTGATAAGATTAGATATTGAGATTATAGCGGATTCCATTGCTAAGGAAGCCACTGTTCACGGTTCGTTAAATGATGTTCCAGTTAGAGACTATTTCCCTATTCTAAAAAGTAAATACAAACTCCAATGGTCCTCTGAATGGAAAATAGTTTATCTAACAAAATAAATAAATACACTTGCATGCCAAAAAAATATATTTCCTCCATAACTCGAATGAGACTAGGTCATACTTCTTGTCTTAGTCATCTCGCCAGATTCCACATAGTCAGCTCGCTTTGCTGTGATTGCGGGTCAGAGGATACTCTGGACCATAATTTCATTGAGTGTTCTATCAATGACCATTTTCCAAACTTTATGCATGAACTGGTAAAACTTAAAATTGAACTCCCCACCAGTATTCCCTGCCTTCTAAGACTCAACTCCCCCCAAATTAACAATTTATTAGCAAAATATAATAATGTAATATAATATAAAAATGGCATTAAAATTTAAGTCATTGGGGATTAAAAACACATAAATTTACACTGTAACTTATCTGCTTCAATTTTATTTGCCCAAATATTATATCCTGTTCAAAAGTAACTATTTTTAAGAACAATCTGTACTATTCAAATCTAACTGATTAAACGTGGCCAAGATCGCCCTTAATGGGTGAAAGCCATAAAATAACAAAACAAAAAAAAACCTTATTTGAAGACAAAAATTAATTAACCAGTCTAAAATAAGTACAAATTGAATCTATAAATTTTCTGATATAATCAAGCAGGGAAAAGATTATCTCAGTTTTATTCCGGCGAAAGAAAGCTCTACCCAAAAATGATCCATATTAAAATATCAATGACAAATGTTAGTAAGTCCTTAGTCATGATATTTAAGAGGTACGAAAAAACTGTGTACTAGTGTACCAGGACATACCTGATAGAATTTAACTTGTACCATGTGATATGAATCGTCCTATTCCCACAGTATTCGACAGTAAGGGACAGTGCATATAATGTGGTATAAACGTGCTGGTATTATTATTTGGCTCTTGTCAGTGGCGACATTTTTTTTTTAATGTGAGCACAAGAGTTCCAACTGCTCCCAACCATCTGGAGCCAGTGAGACTATGTCATCCCCAATTGGAGTATTTTGTGAGGCTGATGGTAACGGGAAGGGGAAGTAACTGGCTATTCGGATCTGGTTACCAAACACGACTAAAGCCATTTCAAGCAACGTTTCGATTCTGAATGGTGGCCCTTCACCAGGGCAATATTGCGAGTACCTTCCGCTCTGGAACGTGCAGCAAATATGCTAAACATGTGAAAGGAATAAAGATTTATTGATTTTATTTGAAAAAAATGTCACCAGAGATGAAAATGCCATCTACATTTACTCCACATAAGCTCAGGAATAGTTGATATCCGTCCATATAAATAAATATAAAATTATGTAGTCGTGAACGGAGAGTCCTTGGATAAAGTTAATGTATTTTGTTGTTAGTAAAAATTAGTAAAAGTAATCAAAATTGTTTGGCGTTTCATCCTCTCTGCCTCCCTATGTGAAGAAATAGTATTATAGTGAGTTAGTCAACATATAAAAAATAAATGATTACTTCTGGCAGTTGGTCCTGTCCATCTCCCGTTTCCAGTCCGCCGCCCTCAGGAACATGTTCATGTCGGCCAGTTCGGGCGCTGCATGGTACGGCTCGCGGTACTCGTACGCAAAGAGCAGGTCATGGCGCCGTGGAAAGGCGTGGTGGAGGAGTGAGGCAGCTATGTTACGGCCCTGATTCGCCACCGAGAACTTGAAGCCGAAGGAGAGGACACGCATGTTCTAGAAAATAAAAATGACATGACAATGATAACAAAAACACTTAACGACATTATCCCTAGCCCCACTAGCAAAAAATGACCTAAATGCTGTTATCCGAAAACACAGGCATTCACAACTCTCGACTTGGTCAGGCCACATTTCTTCACCTTGTTTACTAACTCGTGTATTGTTAACATTATTAAATTTGATTTACATTCAATTTAAAAAAAAAATTAAATGGTGTTCTATGAATTAAACACAAAAACAAATAATATAGGAAATACTTTCTTTGGATCTTTTTTGTATTCTGTTCTTTTTCCTAATGCACAACTATTTTGCATTAAGGACCAGCACTCAAATACGGCTGTAAGCATCACTTTGCAGGTTGCTAACTCAAGCAATACCACAAATGATTTATCTGTAAATTGTCTATGGGTAATTATGAAAATGTATAAGATTTCAACAGACAAAAATCCTCAAATTGTAATCTTTAAATTCTATGAAATACATCTCAAAATGTCTGACAATAGGTGTACTTTGAAAACCAGTTAAAGCAATTTTGAATGTTTTATCTAAAATTCCAGTGCATATTTCATACAGTAGTTAAAAGATTAATTTGAGGATTATTGTCTTTTGAATCTTTACAGAATCATTCGTAGTATTTCTTGAGTTAGCAACCTGCAAAGTGAATATTTTTGGGTGCTGACCGTTAATTTTGTAGATGATTTGAAGGAAGCATGAAAATGGGCATCGTTATCATTTACACTTCAGCACAAAAGAATTTGTTTAAAAATATTATTTAAAGTTTGCTCTCACATACATTGTTAAAATTCTGCATTATGTTAACCTTTTTACCGCATTCCTAATGTATAAAGGATAACAGGTATATAATAATATAATAATAATAATTGTAATTAAATAATGTAAGTGTACAGTGGTTTATAAAGTAAAATAGAAAATAATATAATAACAGTTATAATTGAAGTTTCACATAACCCGCCTCACTAGGCTAGCCTGTGTTGAGGCAGTAATTTTGCAAATTACTTTATAGTTTTAAAATACCTATGAATATATACTTATATTAAGATATGCTTGGTAAATCATTGAATCAATAATTTCGAATTTGGGTGAGTGAACCGGTAAATGCCCTATCATTACTTTTAATCTAATTTTTTACGTTGTGTTTGAATATCTTTTGTGAATCAGATTTTTTATGCTAACCGGAAGAATGTTGTAAATTCTTGTCGCAAAGTACCTAAAATTCCATTGCCCAAAAGTAGTATGAATTACAGGAATTTGGAGTAAATCTTTGTTGGGATTTCTAGTGATACGAGTGTTTAATCTTTTTTCATAGTATTTACTTAATATATTATAATATGTAGACGTTATTTGAGATTTTATGCATAGCACTGAAAGTACGGTTTGTTAGCGCATCCATGTATGCATTACGTACGTGTATAGGTTAAACAGTTGACTTAAAACATGACACTGTTCCGCTTCAGTTAAAACGGTAGCGAAGAATAAAAAGTAATATGATTTGTTGAAACATTTTACCTTGCAGAGCACTTGCAGGCCGGCCACCCTCCGCGGCAGGGGTTGATTGGGGCGCAGGGCCCTCTTACGGCTGCGGGCCCCCTCATCCCCGCTGCTGAGCTCCACCACGGCCCCCACGAGGCTGAGAGGCACGTCGTGGGGGCCCAGCACCCGGCTCTGCTGGCGGCATCCCCCCAAGACCTGAAATGTTGTAAATAAATATTAAAAAAAAATATTGTAAATAAATATACAGGATTGTCCTAGTAAGATGAGTGGCTAATATTTTTGTTTTCATAATTAAATTTAAGAATAAATAAATATATATATTGTCAAAAACAATCACAATCAATTCTGTTTTTACACGGTTTTGAAACCGCACAGTTCACAAAGCGTAATGGTAGAATAAAATCGAGATAGAATCAAGAAGGAATTTCAAACAATGAAAGTGGTTTTGTGAAAAAGCTGGAAAGGGCTGAGAATCAGTGTTTAACAGGGACCAGCTGTAAAACATCGGTCAAGTTGTTATGATTATAAGCAAATCACCATTTGATCAAAAGCTGAAACGGGTCGAGAATAAGTGTTTAACAGGAACCGTTAAAATGTCAAAATTTTCGATATGATGCAAGTTATTACCATTGCTGCAAGTGAGATACCCTATTTGGAGAATTTATAAGTCAAAAGATTTTAATTGCAATTTCATACATTTTTTTTAATATTGGAAAGCTAGAACGTTAATTACAAAGTTGAGTACAAATGTTTGCCCAAATAAAACAATATAAAATCAATATAATACTACCATTATCTTCAAATCGAAGTAGTAATTGATACATTATTTAAATGCAGGCACATTAAAATGATAACATTCCAATTTGGGAGGCGGATATGGGTGCCACGACCCCGGGAAACATTCATTGGATAACCAATACCTCTGTCATAGATCACTCCAAGTGGTTCGCTACGTTTGGTGACCTAGCAGGGGTGCCTAGGTTTATGGGGTGAGGTTTGTCCAGGTCTTGAGGCGGATGTGTCTGCTCACCAGCTACATGGTGCGCCGGATCGGGAGAAGACGGCTGAGGGGGACCCCTTGATCTCTCCAGCCAGATTCTCCCGACCTCGCACTGCAGTGGAGATAGATTAATATGTCCGTCAATCCTGGACACACTGAGTCTCAGATTCCTACCTACCAAGAGTTATATAGTAAAAATGAAGAGATTACCCAAAATAATGAAGAATTACCTGATCATCGGATGTGACAAATGATAACTTGTAGTTGGTAACAAACAAGGAGCCGAATCTTCCTTTCTGTTGCTCGCTGACAGGGGCGAACATCAGCACATTGTGGGCCGCTCCAATCACCAACTCTCCTAAAATATGTTACAGTTCATATTTTTACAAACACAATGTATTTCTGCAACTAGACTGCCAAAGTGCGGCATGGAACTGGCAGAGGAAGGATGAGAGTAATCTGAATGCTGTAGAAATGAGATCCCCGAGGCGTCTATGTAATAAAACATGTATGAGTGTATTGCAAATGTGGAGATCAGGAAAGAATGGAAGGTAAACGTAATAAATAAGAAAGGGATGCTTAGATGGTGTGGACATGTGGAATGGATGAACAACGAAAGTAGTGTAGAGAATATGACGCGAAAATGAATGGTAGAAGTCGGGGACGCCCGAGAAAGCCATGGCACGAACAAATGAATCCAACTCAGCCACTGACCAGTCAGTGGCTGAGCTGGTATCGCGTCTGGGTCCCACCCAGGCGACGTGAGTTCAATTCCTCGGCTGGCTAAGTCCTCCATCACAATACAAGCAACATGTTCCGGATACTGTGATGGTAGTAAGAGATTTTGAAATATTGTCAGGTTATTCGTAATCCTTAATTTAATTAAAATAAATAAAATTAAATAAATTTTTAAAATACTCCAATCAGGTCATGTCGAGAGTCAGAATAACAGAAGATTATGTATGAATGTGAATGAAGCAAATATTGTGTACCAAGACAGAGTTGATGGCGTGATGGTAAGTTATTAGTTAGACTGCCAATAGTTGAAAATTTGATGTTTTTAGACATAATGGTATAATCATTTTAAAGCAGTACTTCGCAAAGTGTATGCCGCAGAGCCCTGAGGAACCGCAACTTCCTCCTAGGGGCACTGCGAATTACTACAATTTTATTCATGATTCTATTTCAATTCACTCCTGTCTATATTATATAATCTAAAATACACTAAATACACAATCTAGAATACCAAATTCTATTTCCCGTTGACACTCGAGTTTTGAGATACCATGTAAGTTAGGTAATTGTAATGTAATTAGTTTAATCACCTCATTTCATTTAGTTCAACACTTAACTGTTAGTGACATTATTTCTTTCTTATCTAAAATTACTGCTGCGAGGTGAGGGGGCACTGCGGGCGGGTGTTCCAAACTATTTACAACCAATTTGAAGCACTGTGTGCAAAAATATATTCACAAAATATAAAACAACTTCACAACATTTAACCACATGGATGAGCGAAGAGTATGGAATTCACATGACTCTGTGTTTATTATTTTTTAGACATACGCAGTACATTTTATTACAAATGATAAAGTTGGTATATTAAAATTTATATTGTTGAAGTACCTATTACGTATGTCCAAACAACATCTTAGTAATTTTGTCTGGGGTGAGAATGTTTCTTAACTAATGAATGTATGTGCGACTAATAATAATAAAAAGAAATAAAGTGTGTGGAAAGATGGTGTGAAGAAGTGTAGAGAAGTTATGAAATCAAGAATTGTATTTGACTATGAATAAAGTTTTGAAGAAAAAATAAGTCTATTATATTTTTCGTAATGGGTATATGTTGTGATTGAGCGAGTAATTTGTGACTTTCTTAATTCTTATTGAAACTCTTTTTTTATAGTGACTCTTGACTAGTTCAATATTTGATTCACTTGATCTTGCCACACTCCCCTACATCTTCTTCATTCACTTGCGCATACTACAAAAAGTTATCGTTCTAACCATGATTATTATTGTTATATGAAAATTACATACCCGCAAGTAACTTTGGTTTTAACTCCTCAATAGGAACATCTTTGCCATCGTTTATCTGTAAGAAAAAGAAAAAATCATCGAAATAAAATTTAGTAAATATCTAGGTTGTTATACATATAGTTTCATTGTCAGCTTATGAGATCATTATCATAAAATGAATGTATAAAATAAGTATTTAACATAAAGAAGATTGTATTTATTTATTTAGACTTATCGTACATATACTTAATGATCTTAATTAGATAATTACCTTGAAGGACGAATCTTCTAGGCCTAGATAGCTTTTAAAATTGTGAACCAACTTTCGATCATTCATGTTTACATCAACACGGTTCACAGATTAGGAGTAATGTATCAATTCGCACAATTATTAAAACCCATCGCTGATTCACAAAGAAAACCAGATGTTTACTATTTACCACACACTGAGAAGTTAAAATTAGAGCGTAATGAAAGAGAATTATTATTTTTGACAATTAGGGCTCTCCGTATTTTGATGTCACACCCGTATTTGACAACTTAAAATTAACTGAAGTGTGAGCGGTGACAATTGCAAAAAAATAACAAACAAATACTTTAAAGACTAATTTAAGACCAAAATAAGTAATAAAACCTATATCTTGATGGAAATATTGTAATTGTGCAAATGTGACATTTCGTCGATTTAGGTTAAATTAGGTGTTCATAAAAGCTATTTTCTGATTTCTGCCGTGTTCAATTATGCCCCCTGTGACAGTGTTCGTATATTGCCCACAAATGTATGAGGGTGTTGGTAGACTACCGCCGCACAGGTTACCGGTCGGTACTGATTTGTATAACAAAGGTATATATTTATGGCCTGGTATATTTCCATACAAATCATCACCGGCCGAAGAAAACCGGCCAGTAACCGGGAATAGTCTACCATCATTGTGAGATATACGAAACCTCAATACAGATTTTAAAAACATGTATGAAGTACTCTTAAAATTTGGACAGTAATACATTTTTGCAATTCTGCACAAGCAATAATTATTGTCATTATTTTATTATCTTACTTTCTGGGCTATGACCGGGTGAACATAAGCGTTTCTCTTGAAGTCATTTGAATATGATATCGTGAAATTTAAGAATATCATATTTTTTATTATTTCCGGTCGTCCTTTCCTAAAGTTTGTAGGCTTGACTTTAGGAAAGGACTGGACATAGATATACCATTCACTGGAACTGGACTAGGAGGAGGATGATCGAACCTTTCGATGCCATGGCTTTTTTTAGTATCGGTCAAACCAGTCGTGTGGATGGCCTATTAAATGTATATACTCGTATATACTTTTTAGATGGTTGAATGGTTATGGAAAAACGAAGATTGAAAATTAATACGATATTACAGTACAAATTAAATAAATAGTACATAACCCTGATGATTTCATGATAAATAAATAGACAATGACAAAAGGTCCCGAGATACAACATTGCGTGGCAATAAATATACATGTCTCTGTGGAATAAACGCTCGTCGTCAGTAATATTTTTAACCATAGTATTACGATACTGCTATGTATTTACTAAAGAGATCCATTTGACAAAAATAAAAAACATACCATGTGCATTCTCGGACATTTTAGAATCAACAATATTATTTTTAATAAACAAACTCGGAACTCCAGTGAAAAATATTACAGCTTTAACATATATTCTCCCGTAGATCAGCAAATGCTGATTCAGAATATATAAGTTTTATTATGTATGATTTACGTAGAATTTATAAATCGTTATTAAAACGTGAATAAAATATCAAATCACCCTGTTATGTTGGCACCATTGCATTCGGAACATTTGACGTCACGTCGGCCACGCATATTCTGGTTTTGGATCCCTTCGTAAATTCTTATTTGTCCATTTTGTTTCGTATTTTTTTTAGTTTTGGCGACATACTTAATTTAAAACAATTTTTAATTAAATAAGAACGTCCATGGGCAAACCCGGATATTATGAAAATATTAATGTTAAATGCTATTATTATTCTAGGAGTTGAAGTTTCTAAGAAGGTACATAATTTTATTGCTTATGTATGGTTTACTATGAATAGAATATAAATTATGTACGGTAAAGCTCATCTATGTTTTGACATTTGACATGCTAACCTCAAAACCGACCGGTCATAGATTTGAATCGTTTTGGCGTTCTTTGAAAAAATTTTACTTTGAAAATTATTTTTACTATGAAAACTATCTTTATAAAAAATATACTGGTTAACGGGGAGAGGGACGTCGGAGAGTTATTATTTATTAATTCACAATAATGATAATATTATTGTGCAATACGATAAACATGGTTTTTTAAAGAGAAAAATATTTATTACCTTTTTTTTAATTTGCATGGGCTTAGCATTTATCAAAATATAATCACAAATATTACACATTTCTGACCGTTCTACGCATGTTTTTCAAAAAACATTTAAAAAGTTGAATATCCTTAAAAAATGCTGTGAAGGTTTTTCTGTAACTTGTCGATAAGATAAATTTATAAAAAAAGAACAGCTTGTGGTTTATTTTTTTTATGAACACTAAAAATCTTTGGTTATGTTTATTTACAAAAACGCAACGATAAAGGATTAAAAATACTTTTCTCCACTGTCAAAATCATATACGTATTTTAATTATTTTGTAAAACATACAATGGGACGGTCAGAAAAAAAGTAATATTTCTGATTAGATTTTGATAAATACTAAGCCTATGTAAATTTATAAAATATTTAATAAATATGTTTCTATTAATAAATAATAACTCTCCGACGTCCCTCTCGCCCTTAAAACGTAATTATTGTTTTTTTTACATGGACTGGAATTCCTTATTAGATAAAATTCTTCAAATATGTAAAATATAACGGTGCAGTATCCGAGAGGCAAAACAAGCAAACATATAAAATAATTATTAAATCAGTAATAATTACTTTTTTTAAGTACTGTAATAATTATTATGCGGTGCTTTTAAACAAATTAATTATTATTGATTTAATAAATATGACTCCACAAAGTCATTTTACATCCTTTTAAGAAAAAATAATATTATGTTTATTGCCCAGGATATAAAAAATGCACATTTGAATCTATACTTGAAACATGAATTTTAAATACTAAGTTAGTAATTAAATTATTCTTTTTATTTGTATTATGCACATTGTAATGTCACTGATTATGTAAACTAGAAGAGAAACAGTGAAAAAATTCTTCTTTCGGCCACATCAGGGATACGCGTTCTACCTAAATATGTAATGTCATTGGTTCTACCATAATGAGACTTCTCAGTCTTCTTCTGGTGTCATTGTCTCCAATGACATAATATAATTATAATAATTGCGCCCGAGACAATAACAATTATTGTTGCTATGTGAATAACAAAAAAGATTCTCCATGACATAAACATTATATTCTAATAATAACGTCATTGGAGATGCTTAAAATAATATATGATATAATAGCGCCTGAAATATTGAAATCGGCTAAATGACTTACATCTCTTTCGTGAAAACTGTCCGTCGATTTTTGGGGAAGATGACAGAACTCCCTTAGTACTGAAATTGCTTTTCGCATTGCGATTTGTTGCGAATGCATACTGCGGTTTTATATTATTCCACTTGTCTTTGTTTTATTTATTATTTAGGTACCTACCTATTGCAACATTTTTATTATCTGAACAAAAATGTAAATCTCCGTAGAGTACAGTCTGACATTTAAAGGTAGCCAAAAATTGATGGCGCTGTGGTCGCTCAAAATGTTTCAAATGACAACACTAATATGGCTCATGGGCATAATGGTCCAAGTTAATATTTTCTATTATTTAATTTAAAATGATGCTACAAAGTGAATTTACAGTTATTGAAGACGTATTTTTTTATTATTTACTTTTACAAAAGAAAAAATACAATCCAAAAAAGTCCAGAAAAACTACTTTTTGTAGTTTATCTAACGGGAGCTCGTTATTCAAAACTCAAAATTTACAGGTAAGGTTACAATATATATATATATAAAATAAAAAACATATATAACAAACTTAAAACATAAATATTTCTGAAGAATCTTACTCAAAAATATTTCTCTATCTATATATTTTTATTTTATACAAACGGTGCTCATAAATGTGAATTGAAAGACGGAATGAGGAAAACATGAAATAAATAGGTAATTTGTAGTATTTAAAAAAAAAAAATTTAAAACCGTACCATCAAAACACCGTGTTCTGTTGGTACCACTGCTTCTGACGTCACACGTGCCATTTTTTAGCCCACCTATAACTAGATAAAGTTTTATTTTCTGCTGTTTACCGTGCTTATGGCTTATAATTTCGCTTTTTACAGTGTTCATTTCGCTCGTAAAATCGTTATGTTTGTTTATTGCGACTACAGGAGAGTTTTTCTTGAAAATTCATACCAATTTTAACGAATTTGTCTACTTAATAATTTATACCCCGGCCCTTGCACAATACGACATGGCACTTTGGTGATTATTTCTTCAGTTATTCTGGAAGCGAAGGATTTCTAATGATACCTCAAACCTATTATTTCTTACAATGCATAATATATTTATTTTTATTTCAAGCCATTACGTCAATGTTTCAAAACTATTCAATTTATTCAACCTATAACCCCAAGTTGATACCTGTCTACTGCTGTCACGGACTGTTTGTCAAGTCCGCAGATGCGCATGTGCTAGTTTTCTGCGGACTGCGCATGCGCAGAAAACAGATAGAGGCTATTAAAGGGTTTAGGAATAGTTCTGTGTCACACCTATTCTTTTGTGATATTACCTAATATTGATATATTAATCTGTCGGTATTATGTTGTTCGTGGTGGGTGTCCATAAAGCTTTTTTCATATCATTGTTACATTGATTGATTCATTCTTCTGCCATTTACTTTCGCATCATGAATTCTCCCGACACTCTTATTTTTTCTATTAAGTTAACCACCAACTCTATAATATAATCATGTATACCATTTTATTTTTATTATTATTATTTTAAGCATCTTCTTGTGACACTTTAGGAAACATTACTGTGTAAATATATAACCATTTGAACGCAATATGTACACTAAGGTGGTCCAGGCATAGTATAAAAAATAAAATCAAATATAGGTGTAGCCGTACCCTTGATTTGTTACACCTACCATTCCTATGATGTGTTAAAAATTTCAGCCCCTTATCTTATATACAAGGGGGTGCTCATCGAATTATAAGTTTTTGACAAAATTTCAGGATTTTAAATAAAACACGTAATTTAAGGTTTATTAATATTACAAGTATTTTAATCAAATAAGTATACAAATTATTTAAATATGAATAAAATTTTGTAACAAAGTAATACTTAACATAATATTAGTCGCAATCTTTCAAAACCATGTTTGTTAACTCCTTTTTGGATGTTTCAGTGGAAACGATTTTTCTGTTTTGTTCAACGATGTGAAGTAAAAATTGCTTTTCTTCCTCAGTCTTAGTGAGTAACGTGTCGTAATCTTCAAACAATTTAATTCCTCTCTCCGCTGTATCATTAACAACACGCAAATTTGTGACGCAGCTTTTGCCTTGAAGGTAATCAACATTATCATTCCAAGTCTCAGGAGGTAATTGCAAGAAAGAGTCCTTGATTTCAAGAACTAAGAGTGTTTTCAACGTTCTTTGTGTTGCAAAAGCACCTAATGTAACCTCTGAGGAAAGCTTAGCAGAGTCACCTCGTACTGAACGATTACCGACATCAGAATTTATTTTTTGAACAATGGCCTGTTTCTCAGCATCAGACAGCTTGTCAGAAAACAAGGCAAATGCAAGTAGTTCATCTGACAAATACCATAAGTGACGCTCTAAGACATCCCTAGCTGCTATACTGATTTCGAAATCAATGGATTCGTACAATTTTAAGCTCTTCCAAAGTAGTAAGTCATTTACTGGCGCATCTGCTGGCAAAGGCGCTTCGATCCAAACTTTGGTGTAGATGAGCACACCAAAACTAACAAATCGAACAATTTGTTTTTCTTCTCTCTTGGTTAGTTTAAATGCTTGTAAATTATTTCTAAAGAGAAAAATCTTCAAAGCATACAGCAATTTCGCCATCCAACGAGCATGATGAATCGGACCTGGAGCGCGCCAATGTATCTTCGTAGGAGGTTTGTTCAAAACAATCATGGTGAGCTTTATTAGCTCTTCGTAATCATCACGAACTTGATTATCTCTAGATAGAGCGGTTGTAAGACTCTCAAGAGTATTTTCAGCGAACTGTTCTGCGTTCTTATCGAGGTCAAGACAATCATAGTCCTCCTTCGGTAATGTTTCCCAAATATCGCTGAATCTTTTGAAAAGTGGGATTTGAGGAGAGCTTGATGGCCCAAAACAAAGAGTAAATATTTTTGAAAGCATTATTTCAAATATGTGATGACGACAAGCAAGCCACAAAAGATCACATCCTGTCTTTCCTTCTAAAAGAGTGCAAGCTCCCTTTGTAGCTTTACTTCAATATTGTTTGGGAAAAACCTTACAAGTAATATGCATTATTAATGACCTGGAATAATTATATCACCATAAATATAATAACAATTTGACAACACTAAAAATTAGGTCATTAATAATGCATGATACTTGTAAGGTTTTTCCCAAACAATATTGAAGTAAAGCTACAAGCCCGAGGTAATTATGCCTACTGGAAAAAACCAAAATAATTAGAAATTAGACAGCCAAAGACCACTTAGTAACAATTGTAAGAAAACCCACATATTCGAATAAAATCCTTGTAGACCACCCTCTTACCCTCCCCCATATTTGTGTATATAAGCCTGAAGATGGTCTTGACAGGCTGAACCTGGTTACAGTCAAATAAAATTAAGTGGAAAAAAGTTTTATATTAGTTTTATTATAATATATTAAAAAGTACAAATTAAGCATTTTACACAAAAATTTCAAAAACAACACTCGATTGAGCACCCCTTTTTACTTGAGTCATCTCGCTGAAATTTTACTGTGTTATTACTATGAATACATGTAACAAATTCACGGAGCGGTCAGATGAAAAATAATTAAAAAAAAATTTTGGACCACCCTAATGTACACTCCGCTTCTCTACACAAGCATTGCTTAAAAGAGAAGTATAATACTGCAAAGAATTAAATTGTACTAAATTTCAATAGTGAAAAAAGAGCATTGTGGAAAAAAACATTTCTACAGCGTTCTTTATGTGATTTTCGCCAAAATGGCGCTATAAAAATTATCAAAATATTATTATTATTATTATCACGTACCCAAATCATTATTCAATAGGTATGAATATCAAAATGTCGTTTAATATCTCGTAACGGTCAGAACGCTAATATCTGTGGACCCGGTATTGATATATCAGATATGCGGCGGCATCATAATACGCATTTCTGTTACCAACACGTGGCATAGTCTTCCAGTTTAGGTTTTAAAAAAGTTGGATAAATGTGAGCTATGGACTTTCTTTGAACGCTGATAAATTGTTAATGAGTTGCGGATATGAATGTATTTTTGCACTTTGGTACGATACACCTACAATAGTAACGTGACGCTGATATTCTACAATGTTTCCTTCAATTAAAAGCAGTTAAATTTGAGTATAAAGTTCTCGAAGTTTTGTATGGAATCCATACAATATCGATTACCGCCCATTGAACCGCTAATCCGAAAGCTCGTGTGACGTCACACCCAACAAGCCATACATTTCGTGCGTTTTAGTGGGCTTTAAAAAATAGAAACTTTAACCATTATTTTAACCATGAAAACGAACTTTCAAAAAATATATAATAAAACAGAAAATTAAGTTAGGGTGTGAATAAAAAAAAATAAAAAAAAGGACCGAAGTTCCTTATTAACAAAATTACACAGTGATTAAAACTCTTCAAACATGAGATAAAATTGTTTACATTTTATTTTCCAACTTTTTTTTTCTAAGTATTATATATAATTAAAAATTCATCGTCAAAATTCGTCAAATTCCCCATGTTTGTATTTAATTTAATTATTCATTACATATTAAAAATAATTTTGTGGACTCATTTCCACACCATTACTTGGAAGAGTACTTAAATGGATTTTTGTTTTAAATTGCCGTATCCCTAGTAGATCTAATCCACAGATGTTTCTGTCGTCCCCAATATCTGTTCTCTTGAGAATCTGGGCTCCCATTGATAACATGTCTTCGTTCATCGTCATTCTCGCTCTCGATGTGAACCTATGTTGCATTTTCGGATTGTGCGCTGTCGCCCGGACGAAGCTATTAAATATTATAGACATATTCTCTTGAAGTTACAAAAAACATAATTATTTTGAAGTAATAATCAAAGATATGGCATACCTGAAAAAATATGGACTCTAAACTTTAATATTAGACCTATTAGTACTTACTTCTATTCAAGTATTTTTACACTGATTTTGTTTGTCAGAGGGATCAAACATTTTGACCTATATTATTATTAGTTACTACTCTCGGGGTCTGTGACAAAAGGAATATCTTATTTCTAAACTGACACTTATTTAGTATCAGAAGTGTAGATATTTTTTCGTACCTAGGACTATTAATCACCTGGACAATAACACTTTTTTAGTTAATGAAGTTCTGAAAACGTTCGAACCCGAGGGGAAGTTGGGGCAAAATATTTTGTTGATAAATAACACATTTGTGTCGGAAAAATTAGTTGACTATGTAATATTATATTATCATAATTTATCTCGGTTATTATTCATATATAGATCTCTTTTAGTCAACGCAATAAATATTACGATTCAGAAAAAAATTACTGTTTTCAATTTCCATGGATTTTGATTGGAAACATTCGATATTCTGGAATTATCTGTATTTTTCGTTTTCACGGAAGACGTGTGATGAGGTGGTTACTAAGGAACTCCAATGAAAAATATTATGTCTTAAAAAATGCATATAGATCAGCAAACGTATATTTGCATTGTCGCGCATCTGACGTCAGGATTTTATGTACTATTTTTTTTTCTTTTTTCTCTGATTTCCCCAAAAATATTTCTACCCTTTGTTTATTTTTGATTATCTCCTTATTTTAATAAATAAATAATAATAATGTAAAAGATATATATGTGTACTTATCTCTAATATTAAATATAGATTTTTTAAGAACCCGTTAATAATCTTGTCAGTTTAACCGGACTTTAGTAATTATGTAACATTTGAAAAAATAAAGGAATACATATTTTTTTAAACTTACCTACTCCACTCTATTGGTCTTATCCAACTTCCCCTCTCTTTCATGGTACTTCCTTTGTCATGTTGTTTTTATAAATTAAGGTAGGTAGCTACACATTTCATCATTATGTAGCAAAGTGTCAAATTTCGTTGAAATATCGCTTTTATTTTTTATGTAATGGTGTTTTTTTAGGCATCTTTATGGACAAAGCACACGAAATAAATATAAATCAAAGTTTACACTCACACCGCCTCAGTTGCTTTCAAACTTCTGTCAAATAAGTTACATTAACTAATTATATGTTAACTAACTAAACATAAATAGTGTTTTGTGAAATATATTTATCCCAATATCTTAAATATATTCCATATGTGAACTAGTGTTAATTTTTAGATCTAGATAAGTACATTAATTTAATTTATATGTCTGATTCACATAGGTTAGAAGCGTCGAGTGAAGATGTTCAGTTAATTAAAGAATGGCTGAAGACACAACCTCATCTTCCTGATAAAATGGGTAAATATAATTTGTTTTAATTCAAACCCAACTAAACCCGAATGAGAGTCAATAAGTAATTCTTACACTACACTTTTTTTTCATACCGATCCCCATATGTCCTCCATCTTAAACGGTACGAAAATCGGGATGAAAAAATATAACACGTCCTAATTTTCATTCCTTTTCCATAGTAAAAGACAACCCATAAGCAATCTGGATGAAAAAAAGTATCGTGAAAAATCTTCTTTACACTCATTAACTGGCTTAATAGATTTTTCAGTTAATAATACGAAAATGCAAGAAAAAAATTACTTATGTTTAAATACAAATATCGATTGCAAGATATCGTGTCTCCATGAAACATTATTTATAGGGTACTCAAGGTAAAAATTTGTCTCTTGGCTAAATATCTTTAGAATGTCGTGAGTTACTGAAGTCATATTCTATCATTTTTTAAACATTTTTTGTTTATTTTTATTGTGTTCAAGTTTAATTTGCTACGTTTAAGAACTACATTTTTATTCTCTTTCTTTTTTTTTATTTTAGTCTTTTTTTTTCAAGCCAAGTTTTAAAAATTTAATATAACATATTCTTACATATACGAAATTAGGTTATCTTTTTTTAGTACAGTAATAATATGTGTAAGTAGGTGAGTTTAGGTTGGGTTAGGTTTTTTTCGGTCACTTTTCTTATAAAATATGTTCTGTTTAGTCATGGAACCGTCTAATTCATAACTCAATTTTGCCAAAAACTGAAGATGCAATGTATTGAATTTAAACCATCGATATCTTCGGTAGGCAGCAGGAGGTACTTAGTTTGATTTTCAATTACTTTTTTTAATTTTTTTGTTTGTTAATGATACAATTTTTTTTTCTTATATTATTTACAGACGAACTAGTAATCAGGAAGTTCCTGTTCAGATGCCACCACAGTCTCCAAGTCACCAAGTCTTCCATAGACTTGTACTACACGATCAGGTCCAATGCCCCAGAAGTGTTCCACAATCGAGATCCACTTTCCAGTGAGATCAAAGAAGCCAATGCCCTAATGTGCGTATCCATTATATTAAATAATTTTACACATTTGATGAAAGCGCGATCTTCCGCTAGCCTTGTGCCAATAAACCATAAATAAAATCCCACATAATGAGATTAATTTATTCGTCCTCAATAAATACATTCTTGTAAGGCACTGCAGTGTTTAAAAACCACCGCGGTGCTTATAAGTTACTATTATGTTTACAAACTACGACGCTGTTTACACTATTAACAAAGTACTACGCAGTTTACAAACTACTACCCCGTTTACAAGCTACCGTGTTGTTTCAAACCTACTACATTGTTTTCAACGTACTTCCCCGTTAACAAACTACTACATTGTTTACAAACTACTAAGCTGTTTACAGACTACCACTTTGTTTACAAACTACTAAGCTGTTTACAGACTACTGTGTTGTTTTAAATATACTACCCTGTTTTCAATGTACTACTCCGTTAACAAACTACTGTGTACTTTTTTTTACAAACTACTAGGCTGTTTACAAACTACTACGCTATTTACAAACTACTACACCGTTTACAAACTACTGCGCTGTATACTGTTGTGGGTAGAAAAGATGGGTAGGGGGAAGGATAGGAGGTCGGAAAGGAAGAAAGCCCCAAGTTGGAAGCCGGTGTTGTGGTTAGAAAAGATGGGAGGTGGAAGGTTGGGTAGGAGAGAATGCACCACGATGGGTGTCAGTGTGGTGTTTCTGGAGAGTGAGGAGACAAGAATATCAGCGTGACTTACCTAGGTGATAGTCTCCTAGGTAGGTGCATCGTCATCCGGACAATGGTTAGCTCAGATCCCGGTACAACATGAGATTTCCTCTCTCTCAGAGTCAAGTGATTAGACCGCAGTCTTATAATTGGAAGTGAGGCAATTACTAATCTACGTTAAATGAAGCGAGGGAGCACTAGTCAGAATTTATTGTATAGTGATAATAGACATTACAGGTTATGTACAATCGTATGCCTAGTAGAAAGGTCCTATTTCCTGACATGAAGTTAAATATAGTCTTCTCTCTCTGATGGAATTCTAGACCGGGTGTAGCAATTATGGCAAGGGCAAGTACAACACATATAAGAGGGAAGGTTGGAACAGCTTACATGAGGATGTCGGAGCAGTGGCGTCTCAGATTAACATGGTCGAGGCGGCCGGCGTGAGCCGCGGGCAGGGCCCCAAGCCTCGGACATCTCCACACTGAGTTTAAATTATTTAGTTACAAGTCACCAACTTAGGAGTTTTAAAGTAAACGGGCACGTATAGCTAGAGGCTTCAAACCCGCATGCAATATACGTTGCCTAACAGATTTGGATGACGAAATGGCCGCTTTAGCCGCGAACTCTTACAGAGCACGCAGCTGACGGTTTGCTGGTCCAACGGGAAGTGAGTCGTGAACAGAAGTGCTCCCAAACTGCAGTGGGCGCTCGGGAGTCGCTTCCTGTTACTCTGTTATCTGGTCGGTAATAAATGTATGGCTCTCATTGGTTGATTATGAGTGGCAAAATCACCTGATTGGTTGATTACTGTGAACTTTGGAGGGACGTAATTGGTTGCCCAGCTATTTTGTTGTGACAAGGAGCTAGAATTAACCTAGGGTCACCCTTTTGTTACGTAGCAGTATAAAGTGCAAATTTCCAATTAATTTTACATTATTTTCAGTGACATTGTGACCCTACCCAAGAGAACCAAAGACAACTGTACCATCACCATGTACCGCCTCAGAAACCACGACCCCGAGAAATACAAAATGAACACCGCGATGAAATACACCTACATGATTTTTGACCTCATGATCGGGTTTGACCCCGTGAGCAATGGAGATGTGGCTATCGTTGATATGACGGGGGTGTCCATAAAGCACACTGGACAAATCATATATTCAACCCTGAGACTGGTAGCAGCCTACTCACAGGTTAGTAGCCGAGTGGTCAAAGCGTCGAGATCCCACCCAGTCGTCGCGGGTTTAATCCTCTGCAAACTAAGTCGCCCCATCATTGCACAGGCAACACATTCCGCTTATTTTGGTGGTAGTACGAGGAATTCAAATATTGTTAAGTTTTACGTAACCCGTGGATGCTTTTATTCTAAATTAATAATAAATGTAAAAAAAACATATGGTTGAAATGAATATAATAATCTCCTAACGATAAAAGCTGGAATTCTTGTCTATAAATAATAACATATCTTACTGCCTCTTATTCTTTGAATATGAACGGATGAGCTAAATCAGTGTTTCCCAAACTATGGGTTCGCGACCCGTTAAAATTGACGGGTCGCATAAAACGTTTTAATTTTTTCTCGAAAATCAACAATAATAATAGGTACATAACATTGACGAACCTTTTTTCTCATTTTTTGTTTGTTTTTCATATCAATATTACATTTATAATAAATACCGCTGTAATTGATTGTTTTTATTTGCATCTTTGTAAAAGAATTTTTTTCTTTATTGTATTTACAAAAACTGTGGTGACATTGAAATCTAGAGAAAAACCGACAAGAGTGTGTTATGGGCATGTCCGTGTACCCGAAGTAAGCTAATTTTTTCCTTATTTCTGGTAAAATTGAGAAACATTTTTTCAAATACGATCATCCTTTTTTGAACAGATAATCAACTGCAATAGCCTGTCTGCGGCCAAGAAATTGGAAGGTCGTATTAAAATTGGCGACATCAATTTTCTTTTAAATCGATATAGATTAGACTTCTTGGGATTATCTGTTCAGTAGTTAAAAGCCATCGATCACATTTCTGGATGTTATGATCAAAATATGTTTGTTTCCATTCGGTTTTACAAAATATGAAAGGATTTTGATACATGCTTTCCTCCGTCTTAAATGATTAAATTTTGAATACGAAAACAAAAGTATGCATTATAATCTGTTCATTTTACTAGTAGATTTACATATGCCATTAAAAGCAAACGGTTAGAGAAATGCAGGAACAAGAAAATAAAAATTAAAAAATATTTACTGCTATATGTAGAAAGTAAAATAATTGCATTTTTATTGTGCAATGTTCAGCCGGCCGACAAAGTGACGATAGGGCCATCTCGGTGACACTCGTCAAACTTTTTTTGGTCACGTGTCTTCTAACATTCCTTCTTCCCTGAGCATAAACTTCGATATGGTTCGGCCCAGGTTAATTAATTTCACCGTCAGGGGGACTGTGGGAAGTATTTGCTTAAATCGTGAGCTGTGCTGAATCCATCAGCACAGCACCTATGGGAATATCGCGTTGCTCTTCGATCGATAGTTGGTTACGTGGATTTTAAACGCGGAATTATAAGGGCGCGTTAGTCTCTCATATGCTATAGTTATATAATGGGAGTTCACTGCACAATCGCCCTTTAGAGAAAACCGCCACAGATCTTGAGACAATCGCACACATATTTGAACTACCTATTTGTTGCTTAAGTCAAAGACACCAGTTCAGAATACATGTATAATTCATTCTAGTCAACCAGCTCATTTCCTTCTGTGATGGTATGTAATCTAAAGTGGTAATTAGACGATGCCTATTTTCATCCAGATTGGACTTGAGTTGTCTTTTTCTATGGAAAAATGATGAAAATTAGAACGAGTTCTATTTTTTCGTCCAGTTTAAGATGGCGGACATTATGTCGTGATCAGCTGTTGTCTTCATCTGTCATTGTTTTCGTAAGTATGTTATGTGGTAATTTTGCGCGTTTATTTATTTTTTATATTTAATATACTGATAAGACAACACAATTTGTTTATTACTATTCAGTATTGTGGATTTAGAGTATATTTTTGATAATTTTTTTAACATTTTGCTTTGTGTAAATAATACGCGAACACATTGTCGAGTTTAGCGCGCTTTCTTTGACTGCTGTCATTCTTTTACGTAACTTTAAGGTTAACTATTTAGTGGAGATGTTGCGTGTTTATTTAGGAATATAATTTAAAACACGGTCAAAATGATTAAATGTAGATTAGACTGTAATTAAATTGATTGTGAACGCGTGTTTCTGTTCGGAATTGTGAATTTCGAGCATAATTTTTAAATATTTTTTTTGACATTTTGTGAAGGTGTTGCCATTTTTTGACGATTAAGTGCCATCCTAAAATATTCTTTCTTCTTTTATGGCAACTATGTGTGCAAATCTGTATGAAATTGTAGGTATGAATATAGAAAATAGACGCATGGTAGATGGGCCATGATCCATTATTAGTGTGAAACCGCGCAGACAAGTGACCCCAATAGTCGGCACGCTTCCAAGCTATATCTCCCTGTTTCTATTATCTATACATGGTACCTACTCAGTATTCTTCAAACCTGCGGGTATTTATTCCACGACTTAATTGTATTTTGTGTTTATTAAAGGAAGCCCAACCGATCAAAATAAAACAGTTTCATATCATCAACACACTTCCCATAGCGGACAAGCTGTTCACCTTACTGAAGCCTGTAATAAGAGCCGAATACATTAGTTGTGTAAGTATCAATGAAAATGTATAAACCAAATTATTAATTATACCAACTTATGCACCGACACTAGACTCGATGGGAGAGTGGTAACAGACATTTATTTTTATTAAAAATCTTTAAATCTCTAATTGACAGCCTTGAACTATTGGAACTCACTCAAAGCAAATTTCCTTTAATTGTAACAATAACTTATACACTAATTACTCTATTTTTTCACCAATTCCTATGCTAATAAACACTGCGAGCTGGTCGATATATTTGGTATTGATAAACTTGGGAGTTTTAAAAATCAAATAATTTCAATCCTGTCTGATAATAACTTATTAATTAATCATTGTAGAAAATAATATTAACATAACCTAAATAAAACACGAAAACGGAAAAAAAACGACAGAAAATAAAAAGATTTCAGTCGCATCTGGGACTCGAACCCAGGATCTCTGCCTATCCGGGGCAACCGGGGCTAGCTAATGAGACCAATTCAATTTATGTCATCTTCACCGATATCATACCTCAAATTCAAGATTTGTTAATATTATTCTCCATTTTTTATCCCATATTATTGGCAGCTATATTTTTATAAATTAATGCTTATATGCTTAACGTTGCATTTACATGTTGTTATATTTACTTGGATAGTTGTTCTCCATTGTTCAATATACGAGTAGTTTAACCTTAATGTAGTAATTTCATGCTTCTGTGTATTATATTCTGGGTATTTATTTTGTTTTATTTGTCTATTTAACAAAAAATATAACATAACTCATATTATGATATTAAAATGTCAAAATAGATGTTTTATTTTCTTCTAATTATTCTACTCTCTATAAGTTCATAGCTCGTGTTTATGGGAGGAGTATCTACAAGAGCATAGATGTTGTCTTGTTAGTTCCATATTTTGCATCTCAATGTTAAGGTGAATGGCTGCGGTGCCAGTTTAATACAAAACTGAATTTTGGATTGGAGGCCAAAATAACCATCCAAACGTTATGTTTTTTTTTAAATTAAAGGTTTAGTAAATATCTAGTACGGATGAGAAGTATTTTATATATTTCGTTTTACCTAATGAAATATCGCCCATTAAAGGAATTGATTTTACGCGATTTTATTGGCATCTTAAACAATTATTTAGGGGCTAACCGTGATTTAAAAAAAATGTTTTAACCCATCTGCTTTGAAAATATAATGAAACATAAAATTAATTTTATTTTTAAAATATTAAAATAAGCATTATTGTGGACTTTAAATTAAATTAAAAACGTCCAATTTACGTTGGAACACAAATTTTGCCATACATGATTTAAAATATCGACCCGAAACAACATTTTTTTTTTATGTTTTATTTTTATTTATGTAATCATACTTACATACCAAATGTGATATATTTTTTAAAATGTACGATAAACCCGCAAATAATTTTCTAAGCTGCCTCTAAAAGTATGAAAATTGATTTTTTTTTCATGGCACATACTTAAAAAAATTAAATCAAAAATAAATAAAATTCTTCTCATCCGTACTAAATATTTACTAAACCTTTAAAAACTTTTTAGGTCCTGTGCGACCACGCATCGATGTCTTTTACTGAATAATTTGATATTCGGGATTCCTTTTTTGGTACTAAAGGAGAAAATTAATTTTTATTGCGTTCTTAAAGGTTTTTCTTCGTGTTTCTAATTCCATTCCATGTTTATACATGTATTTTTTTGTCAACCGTATTTTTTAATTTATAAAAAATAAGTGTCATTGTTTGCAGATACATTTTCACCGATCCGATTCCGGAACTCTTTTTAACTTCGTTCCCAGAGAAAATATACCCGTGGAGTATGGTGGAACAGCTGGCTCGATGGATTCGTTCATAGTGGAATGGCTTAAGAAATTTCAAGAAAAGCGGTAAAAAAATCATAATAATGTACTCAACAATAAAAACGTCGAACGTCGTCTTAGTTTTGAATCGCCAACAAAAAAAGGTAATTTATTTTTCAAAATTTTAGGGATTACTTCATGAACGAAAAACGTTGGGCTGTGGACGAGTCCAGAAGACCAGGTGGAAGATCTGCCAACATCCTCAACGAAGGATCTTTCAAATCGTTGGTCATAGATTAACATATTATTCAGAAGACCTAAATAATACACATAGAAAAACAATGTTGAATAGAAAAAAGTTATTTTTCTATAGTAGAAACTAAATAAAGGTATACATTTTAATAAATTTTGTTTTCGTCGTTCGAATTATTATAGAACGGTTTCATCTGTGAGTACGTCCGTACGAACATGAAATTTTCAAAATTGGAACCGATGAAATTATCGAACTAAAAAATAATAATAAACTAATCCAGACAAACGCTAGAGTAGGTACCTACAGGCAAATCATTTAAAAGAGCGCACCTTTGAATGTATTTGTGAACATCGATCGTGTTTCAAATTGGTTCAAAATATCCCGCAGTCCCCCCTTGCCCTGTAGTAGTCCTACGATACAGTACACCCCAGCAAGAATCTCTTTTAAATGATTCTACATACCTAGGTAGCTATAATTTATTTTATACGACTTACTTTTGCAGGCCATTTTTAAAAGTAGAATTATGGAAGTCTAGTTACCTACATCCCATACATAGTTTAATAATAAGATCAAATTTTCATTAATCATATGCATCAGTTCCAAAGTGTAACACAAAATATTGCAGTTTTGCAGTATGGGGAAATTCTTAGAAAACCGATATCTACCAGTTCCAAGATGTAGCAAGTGGTTTTAAAACTACTTTCGGATTGGTTTATTACCCTCTAGAAGACAGATTACATTGTGTTTGTTTACTGAATCTATGGGTTTTAAAAAAAATTATAAATGTCATTCGTGTCAGCTTTTATTTGAACGGATGGTTTTTTCTGGTTTTGTTATTTCCTGTGATTTCTATTTCTATGTCACGGGTAACCAAGTAGATTTTAATGGGTCTTTAAAATATTTGATTACGTTATAATAGGTACACTTCTTAGAGTTCGCCTTGGATCTGCGAAAAAATTCCCAGTTACATTTTACCCTTGTCTTTTATTATGTGTTCCCTATTTGCATTCTTATGGTAGAGTAAACAAGTCGAACCTTTTAACTTATTTGCTATTTTACTTTAACTGTTGTTATAAAGGCAGATAAAGCACGTTGGAGCGACAGTGTTAGAAGTGGAGAAGAAGGACACGTTGGTCGCTAGTGTTAGAAATGACGAGCCCCAAGTCGGCTGCCAGTGTAATGAATGGCGATGGTCTAATAAGTCAAGATTGGGTACAAATCCTACGATGCAGCGTCAGAGTAATAATGGAGACCTGACGGGCTTACCTGGTTAGCTCAGTAGATAAGGCAGGTGACTCTCTTCTGCAGGCGCGAGTCGGCGTTAGCCTCAAACCGGCATCAAAGGATAAAAGGTACTTAACCACACAAATGAAAGAGATGTGCATCTTCTAGCCAAGGTTTATTTTATGAGAAGGCATTTACAGGTAGTACATATGAGGTTATAATATCAATGGGAAATACATTTCCTATCCAAGGTTTAAATCTCTCTCTGGTGAGTCTTCAATCGGACAATTACTTTAAACATAGAGGTTTTGCAGCACATACAAAGAGGAAATGGTTTACAGCTTACATGGATCGAACTGGGGCGGTCCGCCCGTGGCTCCATCGCAAAAGGTGACGCCGTGGACCGCCAAGCATCTCGTGACTCGCAGGAAGTTAATGCACTGGTCACTGACTTGACAGTTTAGGTTTATGCAAAGACAATCAGTTCACAATATACTAAAAGCATGGAAGGCAAGATGACTCCAGAAAAATATGCCGTGCGGCCACGTGCGAAAGCACGCTGCACGCACCTTTTGCTTCTAATGTCCAATCTGGGGGCCGAGTCTGTAACTTTTGTGTTCCCTAACGCAAGTTAAATTGGCCATAAACAACACGTTTTGACAGTTTTCATAAACGTATCGTCGCCTCTTACGTTTGCGTTACGGATTTGTCTTTCAACGTAAACGCAAACTTAACTTGTTAGGGCGATACGACCTACCAAACTGTCAAAATGTGTTGTTTATGGCCGATTTAACTTGCGTTAGCTGACGCATAAGATACAGACTTGGCCCCCTGGAATGGCGGGGGAAGTGGCGCCGCTGGTGTCGGAGAGTGAGATCAACAACTAGATTCTCCTTGTTTTATTTTACAACGACTAGATTCTCCTTGTTACATTGTAGCTATTTTGTTACATAACACTGTCGATATGCCCAGCTCGACCATCGCCCCCTTTATTTTGGTTACTTCCCCTTGCATGTTAGGGCCTATGTATCATTTGCTCGGTGGTGTACAGTAGAAGACTACCTGTCCTAAATCTTGTTTACTAATTATCTAACTATTATTTTTGAGTTGTTATACTTTGAAACTGAGGCATCGATTAAATGGTATTATGAATGGGAGGAACATGAATATTAACTAATTTTTTTTTTGAATAAATTCGTTATAAAATAATTGTGAAAGTTGTTCAAATCGGTCAAACATAACTAAATAAAACGTTTCTTTGCCATTATAAGAAACAGTTGCTTGAAAAGACTATGCATGAGCTGCTTGGAAACAGATTGATGGCAGAAAAGAAAGTACTCATTAATGTAATCATTTTTATATTTTCTTATTTCATTGCTGGTGAATACCGCTGGCAACTCCGTTTCTACGTCGTCTGGTATAGTTTACCTGGCTTTTTATGTGAATACCGCACACGAGTGGAGATGGGGAGAGGACGGTTGGGAATTACCTGAACCTCTAGTGACGTATCACAAACACTTCACTTACGGTGCTGTACACTCAGTATATAAGGTACACAGTTAGAAAAATGTAATTTTTAATTTGGATAAAATTTAATAGTTTACATATATGGATTACTTATGTAAATTATTTTATTAATAATGCATAGTGCATATATGTACATAAGTAAAATATTATGTATAAGTGCTAAAAACATCGGCCATGCTTAAAACGCGCGATACGTCCATTAAGTCGGTAGACTGATGGCTAATACTATAGACCGCGCATCGTGGTAAGGTGGGTGAATCCCCGTACTGCTCTCGCTCACTACCGCACAACTCAGAAAGTTATTAAGAGTGATTACGATCCTTGACTACGAATCCAGAGATCGCGTGTTCAAATCCCGGCGTGCCCAAGTAAATTGTATTTGATTAAATTGTGTATTCCACAATCTATTCATTTAAAATAAATTGTGTAATGCGTAGTTTCTTTGCGGCACGTTCCAGAGTGGAAGATGCTATCAGTATCGCCCGAGTTAAAGACCACCATTCAGAATTGAAACGTTGCTTAAAATGTTAAAACATTAAAACAAAACTAATCAATACACATCAATACTTGTACCACATTTAACGCATCCACGTGAACACCACAACACAGGTTCTCCCAGTGAGTGAACGACACATATAACACTCCATTCACAGTATCACCTCTTCAAACCTACCTTACACTCCACCATACAAAGCACCTTCATTATGCATTAAAAAAAAGTATTATGTACATGGTACCGTATAATATATAGATTTAAATAAATAAATAAAAACGACCAGATCTGAATAGCCAGGTACTTCCCCCACCTTCCTCTACCCCATCTCCTTCCCCTCCTCAATACTTTCAGCCTCCCAACATACCTCAATTGGAGACGCCATAGACTCACTGTCTCCAGACGGTTTCTGTTGTGTTCGATAAACACTTATGTATTTTAATTATTTTATCCAATGCGCAAGTGTGCTGAGGAACACCTAAAATACTCTGTGTTTGGTATATCTACAGAAATATTGAAATAATTAGAGGCATGTCAAAACAGTTGACAGCACCGGCAAGGAAGGGTTTTCAACAATTCACGTAAGTCCCTTCTTTTTCCATAGAAATGAACTAAATACTAAATACAATACGCTGTCCGTGACTAATTGGTGTTGTATTTAGTGATCAACACATAGATTAAAAATGGGACGACGAATCGACAATTTTGTTAGCATAATTAGTTGAACATAAAAAGGCAAGATTTAATGAGAAATTATATCACGGTTGTTGTTATTGTTTTTTTCATGATCTCTAGTGAGAAAATGTTTTTTTAAGAATAAAACATTATTTTTAGATTTGCCGCCATTATATTATCGTAATAATGTTTATCATCAATTTCACCCATCAAAGGTAAACAGTTTTATGCAACCTTTAGACCAGGGGTCCTTAATCTTTTCACAGCTATTTTTTCCTAAATACCGAAACCCCCCCTCTCGTTTTGAAGTACATATACATAATAAATTTCCACCCAACCTTCTCCGATAGAACCCAAAAATTGAACCTTTCGGAGGTTTGTGGTGCCAAAATATTGGTTGTTAAACAAAGAAAGATGATTTTTCACTTTTGACAGGTGTCTCAGGCAGTCTCCGAAATTTTCTGCTGGGCCTGCACTGTTTGCTAATTCAGCACACATTTTCTTCACTGCTTTGCTGCTGCACCACACTACCTTGACTTTCTGGTTTAGGAACTGATAAGAAGTTGCGTAGAAAACAGACTCGATTACATACATAAAATCGTTGCATAAGAAATCAGAACACATTTCCCAACATTTTCATTCCCCTTCCGGACCCTCTCAATTCCCCCCCTGGGGAGGAATTCCTCACTGGTTGCGGACCCCTGCTTTAGACGAATCTACTGTCAAAAGTAAAAATAATTAATTTCATCTACTCTTTTTATAAAAAAAACATAAGAGATTTTATATTAATGTTTAAAAAAACTAACTTAAGATTTCATTGATCGCTATTTTTATAACACATTATCTATTAATTATATAATTTACTCACCGGGTTCTGAAAAAAGGGAGTTAGTCGGAATGCAGTTTGGAGTTGGTTTAATTATTTAGTGCTTAAGGTTAAACGAAACGTGATATGCGCTCACAGATGGCGCTAATTGAAATATTTTAGAAAAAATCGCTTTTAGCAGTTAATGCTTTTAAATATTAAGGTGAATTGTTTGTTGGCAGGTAAGCATGCGAAATATGAAATGGAATAAATTGTTATTGTAAGTTTAAAGCTCACGCTCTTCAAAAAAGTTATAAAAATATTGTATACGTTAGTTTTACAAAAATGTGTTGTTTTGTTTTATGAGTTTCTTAAATGACTTGAACTTTAAACCTAAAATAATTTCAAAAATATTTAAATTAGCGCCATCTATGAGAGTGTATTACGTTTCGATTAACATATAGTATTCAATACTTTCTCAGAAAATTTCCATGGAAATACAAGATTCTGTACCATACGATACAGGCTCTGAATAGGCAATAAAGGTAATTTCTCATATTATCTACTAACGTCAACATTCATTAGTTCATAAATAATATATCGATGACTAACCTACTGCATATAGATCATACAATTAAAGTTCACCAAAACTACGCACACTTAGGATTTTGTGTGTTGATGTATAAAATTCTAACTGTCACTGAGAAACAACATTTTGTCTTGCTTAAGCCTACTTACTGCTTTTAGCGATAGAGACAACAAGCATATCAATTATTTGAATTTAGAAAGTTTTACTGTGTGAAGTCGAATAAAACGTTCAAAATATGCTGTATGCAAGCAATGTATCTGTGTGAGTGCTCAGTGCTTGTGTCAACGATTCCTATACCTTCATATTTAATATGCACTTTGAGAGGTTTATCGTTGAAAAATTATCTAACTACCTGCTTCAACAAGTATAATAGATATTCTAGTGTCACTAACCACGATTGGAATGAGATGCCGAAACAGGTTGTTCTTCGGATCATTCCAATTCAGGGGAGATGAACACCAACCTACCTCTTGTGCACCGACACGGACAGAGCCGGGGCAAGGGGCACAATTTGGGCCAATTCTCAGACAATCCACCTAGAGATATCTAAAAGGCGGCAAACTCAGATATTGTGTTTCTTGGACATTAACCATGTAAAAATTTCTAGACATTTTGTTTTGAAGAGTTTTATCCACTGTGTACATTTGTTAGGTTAGTTTTAAGAACGCTAGTGAATGACATTTAAGTAACAAATGCACATAGTGGATAAAACTCTTCTAAACAAAATAATTCATTTAAATTACAATCAACTTATTAAAGGTTGACGCTTCAGTTTGGAATTATTATTAAATCAATATTAATAATATACTATTGAAACAGAAGATGCGAATGTGTTCGGATCGAATAGAGCTTTGCTTACAAATACACAGATGGCTCTCAATGTCGGAAAAATATAAAAAAGTATTTTTATCAATTTTCATGAAATAAAAGAAAAAGTCCAGGGTTTAAATCTTGGTCGGAACCTAATTTTTTTTTCTATGTCTCCTTCCATTTCATATTCTTTAAAAAATGTCGATATTGTTTCCATAACTTACGATAAATTTATTTAAAATAATACTAAATTAAAATCATTGTAATAAAAATGAGTGGTCGAAAAATATTTATTTGAAGTAAGTACGTTCTACGATCCTTCACCATCGATGATTATTTTTCAAAGTAATATATGCACATTAATAAAAGTAATACATTGTGTATAATAATAAAAATAATAGTTGTGTAATTTTTATAGCGTCGTTTTTATAAAAAATTACCTCAAGGGCGCTGTACAAATATAACTCCCTGTTCTGTATCTAATTATGTACAAACAGATACAGAAAAACATTCTTACCTGGCAGGTCGCTTCAGATAAACACAGTTTTATTAGAAAATTTAAGCTTGTAGAAGATTTATTTATTTGTAAGAAACAAACAGCTTTTAATACCAATTTATGTGCAGATGAAGTTTAACAAAAGGTAAGCCGACAAAGTTTCTTGTGCTAACAGTGGTTAAATACAGATGTTTTATTAGAAAAAACAAAAATATACGGAAGGGGGGAGAGGAAAGAGGAAGATAGGATCGGGACAGGAGATGCTCTCGATACATTTTATACTCGTGCATCAATTTGTGGTCGTACGTATTACTTCGGTTAGATATTTTTAAAGGGTATTGTGAAGAATGTCGATATTGTGAAATTGTGCGTTATATCGGGCACAAATACGGGTAATTGGAGAATTTATCCTAAGATTGGTACTGTACACGGGCAAATTAAAAAAAAATCGGGTTGTCGGGTTGGTCTTGATGGTATGTGAATGTTATGATAGTAGATATATTTTGTGATATACAAATAAAGTAAAAAAGTTTTTTTTAGATAACATATCTTTTATTCAGGGGTACCTTTCTTATTACAAATTACTCCATTATTATAACTCCTACAATGATTTTTTTGTAATCCCACGTTGAGTACAAACAATTTACCGTAAAATTGCATACGTTAAATTTATTTAAAGTGTACTAAATAACCATATAAACATAAAAAATAGTAGGTTGCAAGAAATATGAGAGTATACGTAGTATAGTACTGTTACTTCTATTCCTAAGGTAGGAAACTTTCAACTATAAATCAATAAGCTGGTTCCCTGATGCAATAGTTTTGTAAGAAGAAATAATTTTAATCAGAATATATATGAACGAACAAAAAAAACAAGATTCACTTGAAAGTTACGAAAAATGTCGCCACATCATACCCCTTCTCGAAAGTGTTAAAAAATCCCTTTTTATAGGGGCGATTTATCTAATGAGTTCCCGGGTGTTTAAATAACTCATTCCGGACCTGATACAAGCGATACGAGTTTTATATACAGTTGTTGTTAACGCAGTAACGGAACAGCTGCGGTCGCTGTGATACGTGCCATGGTTTTAATCCAAAACTATTCCATACAAAAATATTTGTGTACGCAAACAAACTTCAGGGAACTGTTTTTAATCTGTCTTAATCAAAACGTGTAATTAATTATTAGTTGTAACATTTTTTGTTTTGTTTTTGTTGTGATTCACGTTGTAATATTAGTGTTGAATTGTAATTTGTACTTTTTAAAGGTGATTTAAATAGTTATTAGTTAAGATGAACAAGGGGAAAGTGCCGGTGGAAGCAAGTACAGAAGACGTCAAGGCCATTGAAGAATGGTTGAAGACTCAACCTCATCTCCCGCAGCATATGGGTTCGTTGATACTTTGTTTATTAGCCGTGTTAATTTATGACGTAAGTACCGAATAGGCTTCGCAAAAGATACTGTTAAGGTAATTAATTAATTAAAGAAACATACATATTTGAATAACATGAGAGAGCTTGCCGCACGACCAAACCTCAAGAACTTATAAAATCATTATACAAAGTAATGACTATTCTCTTTCTTTGGAAATATTTTTGTTTGACATCGTATCAATTTGATCATTTTTGTCCTAATAAAGGCGTTTTCTACCCAGAATTGAGCGATCGTTTCTTATAAATATTTTTTATCCATCTTCTTTTATCTAATATATAAAGAAGAATGTCCCGGACGGGCGGTATGTGTTTGTTTTGTATACAAATCTACAGTTTTATTCCGAGATTGATGAAATTTTTCATACTTGACCTTCGAAACGAGAGGAAGGTCCACTGTCTAGATAATATTTCGAAAAACCACAACCCATTCCCCTTTCCCACCGCTTAAAGCATAAATTTGGTACTTCTTGAAAAAAAATTTCACGTTTAACATTAAAAATAAAAGGAAAATTACTAGGTAGAAGTAAGGATAGAGGTAGCACAACCATTCATAACCTGGGGTAACGCCGGGTACTTCAGCTAGTACAAAATAAAAATTGAAACAATATTCATCATAACTGAAACATCGCAAGAAATAGAGAATGTTCCAGCTCGCTAAATAAGTGTGTTAAAAAATGCAATAATAAAATTATAGGCAACATTCCTGTCCAGTTATTTCTGTCTTCCTTTTCTTATAATGAATGGTTACTTCTCCCCTTCCACCTTATCATTAAATTGCATATAATAATAACAACAATAACATAGCGCGATTTTGTGTTATTTCACTTCAAGTTTACTTTACCAAAATAATTATTAACTAACTGCTGTTAGTTGCGATAGCAGGAATTTACTCCAATTTCGTCATTTTTACGCGAATTTTACGATTTTCACAAAACGCGAAATTCACATTTCGGCTAGGAGTCGAGATTTTTCATATTTTTCACACGATTTTCTGATACTTATTTAAAAATAGGCTAGCAAGATTACAGATTCTAAATATTTCTTTGTTCGTGGTTTTGACAAGCTTGAATAGCCATAAAATGGAACTGAGCTAACTTAATGTGGAAAACGCCGCAAATTTTAATTCAATTACGGTTTAGTAAAAAAAATATATGTACGAGTATATATAACTGCTGTTTGAAATATCATCGGTTTTACTGAAAAATAAGATAATTTCACCAAAATAACGAGAAATTTGTCAAAAAAAAAGCAAAATTTTCAAGTCCCTACACATTTCCTTTTTTTTTACATGAATACCGCACAAGAGTCCCAACTGCTCAAAACCGTCTGGAGCCAGTGAGACTATGGCATTCCCAATTGGGGAATGTTGTGAGGCTGAAGGTATTGGGTAGGGGAAGGAGAAGGGGAAGAGGGGGTGGGGAAATACCTGGCTATTCAGATCTGGTCACCAAACACGGCTAAAAGCCATTTCAAGCAACGTTTCAATTCTGAATGGTGGTCTTTCACCAGGGCGATACTGAGAGTATCTTCCACTCTGGAAATACGTAATACGTATAACTGGATGTAGTTATCTATAAAGCGTCCAACCCAAAAAAGAAGCTGAGAAAAGACGTTTGAAAATTTGACAATACAAAAGCATATTACGGTATTTGTGTAGTGAAAGCGAAATTAACAAAAAATCTATTGCAATTGGAGCTTGGTTGAGTTTAGCATGTGAGTTGTGTAACTTGTGAGTTGGAAGCTTTCTGCATAACTACGTCCAATTAATAATTCTTTACGTCAGCGTTTCATCACATGGGCATGTCAACTTCTCTGTGCCTTGTAAGGCACTGGGCTATACATGTTTAGATATAGGTACCTCAATTGACCGAGAAACTCCCCAAAACATTTTATAGCGATTTAACATTGAGATTTGTCGTAATTTTAAAGGTCTAAGATTAATTTACAACAATGCATAAAAAATCTCGCTTGTTGAATTCACCATTGATATATTACGCAATGAGGTAGTTTCCTATTTTTTTTTAAATTTGATAAAAATGAATTTAAGAAGTTAAAAACGACAAGAGAATTCGTTTTTTTTTAAACGGCGAAGTTATGAGCTTTCAAAGTGAATTTGGGTAAAACGTATTCCCGTGACGTCACAAGTCACAATTCTGCATAATTTACCATTTTAATGACAGTAACGGATACTGCCGCACCTATGGTATCTGTGGCCGAGCTAGTCATTTTATGAACCATGACGTCACACGAAATTCTCATAAAAAATCGACATTTTGACGGGTCATATCTTTGGTACAATTCGGTATTTTCAAAAAATTTAAAAAGTTCTCTCCCAATTATGCTCTAATTAAAATGATTTATTTGTACACAACATAAAATTACGCTGCAAGTTCTCATTGAATTGATGTTTCCTCGTTTTTTCCACAACAATTTGAATGTCCTTTGGTTTTAGTTTCATCTGTCGACATTGAAAATCTTACCTACCTATTTAAAATTGTGATGTCGATAAAAGAATTTAATACATATATTCAATTTAACATTCTTATGTTGGTATTTAAGCTAAATAGCGTCAATATTGCGTAAGTACCTTGGATAAAAAAATAACTTTCAAAATGCATAAATAATGTAAAGCAGGGATTGCTAGTGCGTCGATCGCGAGAGTATTTTTTGTCGATCACGGACCATTATGTTGTAGTATTTCTTGTTCAAACGAGCCAAAACTACTGCAGTTCCACTTTAAATCTGTTAGTTCTTATCTCTTATCTTACTTTACCTATCTCACTCACAATCACCGCTCCTTCCAACTTACTGCTTGCTAATGATGTTTAATAGTTTAAAAAACATAGTAGCCAATGTTTTAGCCGTTTTAATAATAATAATAATAATAACAAAGCATTTATATAGCGCAGTTTTGTGTTGTTTCACTGCAAGTGCGCTTTACTATAAATAAACTTTAAAATGATTAAACAATTCCATTCAGTGGTATCCTACAGTGCTACAAATCTACATATATTATTCATAAATCATTCGTAAACATATTCTAAGTTGGACACGATCTCCTTCGCTCGAAAATCTACGTATATTATTCATAAATCATTTGTAAACATATTCTAAGTTGACCACGAGGTGCCACGCTCGAAATTCTGCAAAACAACGCTGAAATACGCAGCAAATCTTTCCCAGCGTTGCATTATATATTGTATTATTCATTTTAAATAAATTGAAACATTTAATTAATAAATACATTAAAAATTAGTTATTCAATAGCCTTGTTGTTGTCATAGTAACGAACGTGTTTAGTTCCGATTGATTAAATGTCTTCAATATTATGGATATGCGAAAGATATGGTGCTAATCATAACATGGTTTATATTGCAATCGTCGGGTTCCAAGTTCCAAGGGGACAAGACTCTTGTATTGTGGTGTGAAATATAAACGGACTTGTAAATGAAATACGCAAATACGAAAGGCAGAGGTAAATATCAGAGACAATAATAATAATCGGATGATTTTTATAGCGCCGTTTTTGTGAAAACTCACCTCAAGGGCGCTGTACAAATGTTACTTTCTATTCTTACATTATTCCTATATTAAATCTATGACATTTTTTTGGACACTATCATTACACATTATTTATAGACCATATAAAGAGATGCAGTTATATTATCAAAATTAAATACGGCTTGGTCTAAGTTTTCATACATGTCTAATTGAAAAAAAAAAAGAAGCTAACTGTATTTATTCCTTACGATATATTGCAAGACGCTAATACAAATGATAGGAGTTATGTGAAGTTGGGCGGCGGGTGAGGACGGGGGCCGGAGGTACTGATCCTTTCTTCCAATCTTCTTTGTCTTTGTTGGTGACGGGACGCTTGGTGTTGGTCTGCACGTACGCCATGCGCTTGTCAGCCGGCTTCAGGATTCGGAAGGAGCACTTCAGCGTGTCGTCCACTGACATCATTGCTCCTGCATTATCGAATTCCCCGCAGTACCAGTTGCTTCTTGGCAAAGAACTCATACCCGTCCTCTACCACTTGATGCACCCTGCAGATCAAGTCAAAGTCGTGCTTGTTGTGGAACTTGGCCACTATCTCAATGACGAAGGTAAAGACTCGTTCTCCCCCCAGCTGACGGTGTCCTTGTTGGGGTCCCAGCAGCCCACTTCCCGGTTGTATACAATATTTTTTACAACCACCGTGGCCCGAATCGCCGTTTCTATTAACTGTTGGTACTTCACTAGTACATGTGGTGACGACCGACCGCCAGATGTGACCGATGCCGATGCGTTAATTCGGAAGAACGAAGCAGATTTCAACTCAAAATATTTTAAATATTTGGGTTTTTGTTTAACTCGATTTAAGCTCGAAACGACAGCACTAAAATTATGTAATTTTTATTAATGTAACCTAAAAATTATTGCGGTTATTTTATGCTATTTTTAAACCGGGAAAATTAATAACTTCCCAATATTTGCAAGATAAATCAGGAGCAACTATAAAACGCAGCCGGCAGCCACGGGAGCGCCTAGACCACTCATAGACCCTTAAAAACTAGAAAAAGTCTTACGTCAGTCGTCAACACACACTGTTTATTCAAATGCTATGTTTATCTAAATTATATGACGATATTGAATGCTGAATCGTACAGCCTTATAGAATAAGACATCTGTTTTAATTCGAACTGAAAAAAATCATTATCATACATCGGGTTCGTAAGAAGGAATTAATCTCTATATATATAAAATATGTCTGTCCTCAATTTTCTCAAAAATTACTTGACCGATTTCGCTGAAAATAGCGCAGTTTGTTTGTATTAGTGCCGGAAAGGTTTAGAGAGTAGTTTGGATGAAATCCAATACGTAAAACTGTTGCTACAACACTTTAAAATTAGTATGAAAAACACTAAACCCGCCGTGTTTTATTTAGGTCACCCATAGATATTACACTCTGGTTAGCCACAGATTACATATTCAAAAGAAGGTTTGTCTGGGTAGAATTTATTTTAAATTGAAATCACAAGTAGGCACCTACTTAAGAACGTTTTTTATTTAAATATATTTTTGGAATGAAATAAAACTTTCGAATGAACTTTTTTGTTTCTCTGTTTAGAGGTAGTGTTAAATCAATTATGGCACCCAAAATACAAGCAAGAATTCACAACTTCATAAGTTTTTTTCCAAAAAAAAAAAATCCCAAGCAAGGCCGGATACACATCAGATAGTTTTTAATAATTTTATCAGTGATATTCTTAATTACAATATTGTCATTATTTCGTTTTTTGTATTGTTATTTTTATGTGTATAAAATGTCTGTTTTCACAAAACATTATATACCTACATATTCTAATAGTAATTCATTTGTTTGTTGTTGTTATATATGATATAATCACAAGATATATCAATCGATCGCCACAATTTTTTTATTAACTAGTCGCTCCTAGGAAAAAAAGTTTGGCCACCCCTTTTGTAAAGGTATTCATATTAAAATACAACTTAAATAGCACCTACTTACCAAAAATGGATGCCATAATAAGTTTTTTTATGAAAATTTTCTAATTAACACTCTTAAATAAATAATACATCTTGAATGCGTAACGATTTCGTACAGTCGTAACTCCAGTGTAAACTCTCAAACTTTTTCATAAACACGTTGGTAACAAAAAGAAAGGTCACAACGGAGCTTTCCGCAGTAGGACCATTTCCGTATATTGTTTTTAATGTGCAAATCTAATAATTTTAAATTTAAAGCAGGATCTCTGGCGTTATGAAAATTGCACATTTAAGTCTACGCAACTATATTCAATTAGCAACGTCGGTTCCCATTTTTATTCATTTTTTAATGTGAATTCCGCACAAGAGTTCCAGGTACTGAGCCATTTTGGGAAGCTGAAGGGAGTAAGGAAAGGAAGGAGATGGGAAAGAGAAATGTTTAATATGTACCTGCATATTCAAACATGATCAGATCACCAATGACTGCTCAAGACATTTCAAACAAGTTTCTAATCTAAATGGTGGTCTTTCACCGGGGCGATACTGAGAGTAGGTATCTATCAAGCTATGAAGCTTTGAAATTTCAGTTTCACTAACCATATTATTTTCTTTGATAGAAGATGAGTGAATGAATAAATAATAAAGTGCATATTTTCAATAGTGTGTCTATTCTATCATAAGTGTTCTCATAAAGATATGGAATCTCTTTGAACTCTGGTGAAAGTGAAAACGAGACACCAAACACTTGACGCAATTCAGTGTCTGGTTTTATATCAGGGCCGGCTGCGTATTTAGAGCGGGTCGGTGGTTTGGAGCCCACATCAGGTAAAGTATTCTCTCATGTCTGAAGAAATTTTTGAGATTTCTCTATCTGAGGAAGTATGGCTACTACCCGTGGCTCTATCCTACCGACTTTCTCTTAGGTATGCTCGGAATTAACCATCTGCGGGTCAGAAGGGATGTACACATTGTTACACATTTCTTCATACTTATTTGGATAAATTCGCGTTATTTTTGAGAAAACAGTGTTATTTTTTAGCAATAGGATTATATTTTGCAAATATTGTTGTGTGTGTTTTATTTTTTTTATTTTATTATTATTATAATTTTTATTAATTTAAAAAAGAATGAAAGTACGCGGCGTTTTCAACATGAAGTTAGCTGCATTCCATTTCATAGGTATTCAAGCTTGTCAAAACCGTGACAGAGAAATATTTAGAACAAACAATATTATATTATTTTTATAAACAATAATTATTAGCCTGAAACACTCATCCAAATTGAAAAAAACCTTTCCGAGCAAAGATAAATGTCGCCGACAGGACTCGAACCCGCACCCTTCTGATTGCCGGTCAGATGCTCTACCATTAAGAACTTTAGTTTATCAATTAATAAATATTATATTACTTTATTGTTTTAAAATAGACCAATATCATGTGAAAAATACGAAAACTCGAGCTTAATATACCGTATATAAAAAATTAAGGCCTCTAGCAATAAGTATGCGTAAGCTAGACAAAAGACTGTATCTCAGACGTTTCGCAAGGGTATGTACATGCACCAATACACATAATCATAATTATGTGTTGTTCGGAATAACTGAAATTAAGTAGTATTTTACTTTTCATTTCAGATGATATGCTGATACGAAGGTTCCTGTTTTGCTGCGAGCACAGCCTGCGCGTCACTAAAACTGTGATCGACAAATACTTTACGCTGAGATTTAAAGCTCCAGAGATATTCAGCAACAGAGATCCCATGTCTCCTGAGATACAACAGGTTTTTACTGTGACGTGAGTAACAAATAGTTCTTGAAGACTCATCATTTTCTTCCAAGAAATTGATTCTGAATATTTCTCTGGTAATTATGATTCTAAGGCAGTGATTCACAACCCGCGGCCCATTTCGTGAACCCACCTGGCTGAATAAAATAAATAAAAATCAACAGCACGAATTTATTTGACCTTGGTGATAAAAAATTTTTTGCCCGCAGCCATACGATGGATATTTTGATTGGGTTCCGATTTGTGGGAAAACACAAATAAATTTTATTTCTGAAAAGACAAGCACAAAATGCCGAAACACATCATCCTGGAGCTCTATGAGGATACCGACTCCGGCAGCGACGCAGACTAGGACAGCAGAAAATCAGGACGAAAAAATGAAATAATGAGATATTGAAATATTTAACTTCAGTAAAATTAAAAGTCAACAAGAGTAAATAGTTCAGAACTAAATGTTTGCTTCTCCTTTTTTGTTTAGGGTTTTTTATACAGTTACGATCTTTTCCCTAAAAACTCATGAAAAGTAATAATAATAAACTCAGTCAATTAAATAAAACCATCAGATGGTGCTAGTAATAATGCCAAAGTGCCGCAGTACTAGTTGGCTAGAAAACATGAGGGGTATTTGTATAAGCCCCAGCTAGATATCCGTAAAATCAAAAAAAAAAAATCTTAGTATTATTATTTTTTTACTAGCTGCAGTACCCGGCGTTGCCTGGGGTTATGAATGGTTTTGTAGTAAAGTTTTGAGGTTGTGTTACCCAGTGGCGTGGAATCCATAGAGGCTAAAAAGTTTTACTTGCCCTAAAACGAAACATAAAAATAAATTAAAAGATAACACTTTTTTATGAATGTGGTAAGGAACTTCTAGGCTCATTTATTCTGTTGACCTCAACAATCAGCAGAAGATGGTAATACAATGACTATTTCTAAATATTCAATTCATATTTCATACCCGAACTTGACAAACTATACACAGCCTACCTTTCGTCATAGAGCAATGCACGCCACTGATCTTATACCCCTACCTAGTAATTTTCAAAATAATGTAAAAAATTTCATCAAGGAGTATCAAAATTCAGATTTAAGGTGTGGGAACGTGGGATGGTGGGTGGTTTTTCGAAATGTGTGCAAAATTTCTTCAAGCTCGGAATAAAACTGTAGATTTTGTACAAAACAACCACACACCGCCCGGGACATTTTTCTTTATATAATAGAAGATATAGAAGACAGATACAAACAAAAAAATATGATAATTTGTAGAAGACAGGTTTTTCTAGTTCATACTGTCGTTAAATTGCATTTAAATTGAAATGACAGTCACGTTTATCTCTCTAACGGATGGTTTTTCGGTATAGGTACCTACTCGGGAATATTACAAGTGGAATTGAGTTGTCAGGATTCCTACCCGATAGCAACTTGACGAACATAAAATACTGGATATAAAACAGGAATTCGCAGTGCTAGGGAGATTGTGATTACTTTGCAATGACAAATTATGATGTCATATTGGTATAGAGTAATATTCAGGTTTAAGATCAAACAACATGTGATGCGCGCTCACAGATGGCGCTAATTAAAATATTTTAGAAAAAAACACTTTTAGCACTTAATGCTTTTAAATATTGAAATTAATTGTTTGTTGGCGGGTGTACATACGGAATATGAAATTGAATAAATTGTTACTGTTAGTGTAAGTCTTAAGTCCTTCAAATAGTTATAAAAATATTGCATATTATGTTATTTTTTACAACAATACATTCTACTTTTATAAGTTTCTCGATGAAAATCATATATATTTGAAATTCTAGGAATTTCACATAAAAATAGAAGAACTAAAATGGTTAACTCGGGTGGGCTAATAATTATAATGAGATGGTAAAGCGGTTATGAGATGTCACAAAGAAAAAATAGAAGCCTTTCAATGCCTCAACTGGCTAATTACTGCCACGGAGTAAGAACTTGCTAAGTAATGTCTTTTTATTAACGAAATAAGAATTTTTCAAAGTGAGGCGTTAAAATAATTTGTCTTAGCCAGAAAAATGGTTTCACAGTACCTCCATGCAAATAAACAAAAACAAAATAAAGAACATATTACATCCCCTCTATGAGACCCCGCGTTGTAAATTCATATTACGCATATTACAAGCCAATTACTGGATATATAAAATTTCCGTACTTTTTTTCGACCGCACAATTGCATGAAAGATAGCAAACATAATATGGTAATTATTTCTTTAGTAAAGTTATACTAATTAATAGAGATACCAACAAATGACACTGATTGCCACATTTGTGATTTGTACCGGAAGGTACGTCCTTTTTCGACACTAACACGAACGAGTCTTCCCTTGATTGCGCATTACGCACACGTGTACGTTTTTGTGTAGAATACAGACAACATTTGAATATTGCATATGTGTCATTTTGCATACTTTGTTCCTGCTTTTGACACGTATAGTAAGGGCAGACGGTGTGGAGCGCGCGGATTTGTGATTCATAGCTGGAACTTCGCCCGTGTTTTCGAAATTGTAGATTGGTTTCTTGCAATAATTTTATACATTCTCTCTGATCCTGATGCCACTTGAAATTGTTCATTAATGTTTTGTTTTCCTTCCAGTGACATGATACCTCTGCCTAAGACCACCGAGGAGAACTACAAAGTGTTCATCTACCGCCTGATCGACTCGGACGCCGACAATTACTACTTTAACAATAACGTGAAGACCTTCTTCATGCTGGCAGACACCAGGATCATCTCTGAGTTCCCCCTGACCGAGGGGGAGGTGCCGATCTTCGATGTGGCCGGAACCACCCTGAGACACGCCACTAAAATGGTGCTGTCAACCATGAGAAAGTACATGGCTTATGTTCAGGTAGGTTTTTGACCTGGTTGAAGAGTCGAATGAAAATATTTATAAAACTAGGACGACTCCGCCGGGCTGGACACGGAGCAAGAGTGGATAGAAGATGACCACCAAAGGGGGTCCTTCATGCAGGATGAAGGAGACAGACTAAGCTTAGGTGGCTGGATACCAGTAGCGGTTCGTAGCCAATCGCAGTGGGAGCTCAATCGAATATTAGTAAAGGGAAAAAGATTCTCCTCGGTTGGATAAAAAAATACTTTGAATTTCCTCAGAATTTAACCAGAAAATATTGCTTCTATTGAGTGTATTGCATGTTTTTGCAGCCCAAAAAATCTCCTAGGCGTATTAATCCTATGTTTTCTTTCATATACGTATATATATATCACCAGGTCTAAAATATATCAGATTACAACAACGGGGATTAAATTTTATCACAATCTAGAAACGAGATAAAATTCGGCGATTCATTAAAACGTCTCTGGCTAAATAAATGTCAAAAGTAAAAAATAAAAAATAAAACCAAAAATAAAATCACAATTCACGTAAGGAACGTTTTATTTTACATATTTGCCAATGCTAGTAAATTCTAGAAAAACAGCAACGAAAAACATCTACAATTATTGACTTATTTTAATAACAACTTAAAACAAAATAATCACAGAAAAACAAGTTGATTATTCCAAATAGGAAATATTACGTACAAATTTGGAATTAATTATATTAATTAATAGTCGCTGCGCACGCGAGCTGCTTGTAGATTCCCGAGATTCGCACGTCTTCCACTGAAACGCTGTAGTGTATTATATACCAACTGTTTCTTAGAACAGAAAGTTCTATACGTGCGAGATTCTATGTGAGATTCATTTAGGACTCCCTCTTGGACAGTATTGGCGGACGGGTGGGTTTTTAGCACAGAATTTGAATGGCGCAAAGTGTGGTTAAATTATAATACAGGATTACTTTCTTCTCTTATATTTTTATGGGAGTTCACTCCACATACGCTCTTTAGAAAAAACCGCCACTGGGATGGTGAAGAGGCAAATACCGCATTCTTAGTGAACTGTTGTTTATTCACTGGCGGTCTACAAATAACGTTGACAAATAACCTACACCATCGTAACCAACCTTTATCGATGCACTTTGCTAGGAACAAAGGAGTCAAAATTAATTTGATAATCTCTACATTTATCAACATGTTCTTGAAAGAAAAGTAGGTAAATAAAACATTACAATTTTTGACAAATTAAGTAAGTACTTGATTTTAGTGGGGATTTCTTATTTGATTATTTTTTACCTCTTATTTAGAGCAGTAAGCAACCAATTCACTCGTATATCCTGTATTTAACACTAAAATTGTTGTAATCTATTTTTCGATCTTCGATTTTAATATAATAAAAAAAAAAAAAAAAATTGTTGGCAAAGTAATGATTTCCGTCACATTATTACGATATTAACACTAACGCATGTGCTCGATGCTCATTAGCATTACGACGTTTTTTTTATTCTTCATTATGTCCGATTCATAGTAGCCTGACCCTGACAAATGAGAATATATTATTATCGATGTTGTTGTTTTATCTCCGGTTCAGATTTGGTTTTCGTACAGTTTCCATATGAAATTCTAGATGGTAACGTGTAAACTCATATGATGTGTGCTCTTTATGTACACGAACAAAACTAATATCTGCGTGTCCATTAGCATTTTTGTGACACCCATAGCTTTATGATATTTTTGTTTACCATAACAAGTTCTTATTTACTTTGGGAAAACATCCAAAACATTATTACGAGAAAAAAATAGTATTTCAGAAAGAAGTGTTCATTCCATATAGGGACATAATCACTGCCTACATTACCTTACTCGTATAAGATTATAAATAATATTAACATTTCTAAAAATTATTTCACGAAATCAATCCACACTTTCAAAAATACGGGCGAAATTCCAGCTACAAATCGTACCGCCAAGCACGTCCCGCCGCGCCGACCGCCTACTATACCGTGTCAAAAGCGGGAACTAGGTATGCAAAATGATGAACATGTCATATTTAAATATTAACTGTATTCTACACAAAAAATATACATGTGTCGAAATGCACGTTCAAGGGAAGAATCGTTTGTGTTAGTGTCGAAAAGGGCCGTGCCTTTCTGTACAAATCACAAATGTTGCAATTAATGCCATCTATTGCTACCTCTATTAATTAGTTAACTTTACTAACGAAATAATTTTCACATTATGTTGGCTTTCTTTCATCCAATTTTGCCATCAAAAAAATATGGAAATTTCATGTATCCAGTAGTTGACTTGTAATATGCATAAATGACGCTGTTATTTAAATATGTGACGTGGCAGGTAATCCCAACCAACATCCGCTGAAGTCAGCAGCTTGGCCGTTCTTAACGAAAACTTACCACTTATCTGGGATGTTTTATTGATGTCAATTAATTCACTATTTTTCCTACTGCCTACCCTAAATAAAAAAAACAACAACTTTGAATTGCATTGTTCAGCATAGATGTGCTTTCGGGAAACTGGTGGAGGAGACAGGAGACAGGAGGCGTAGGAATCTTAACAAACAAGTCAATCAAACATCCCTGGAAATACTGAAAATCTGGCCGATAGTGGATGCACCGCGGTTATTAGGCTTTGTTCGTGAAAACACGTAAAATAAACTAACAAATACGTTTTTCCTCCATTATTATTATTCGTATTCGTTTTGGTCCTGCCTCTGAGGCCCCCGTTATAACCCCTCCTTCAGCTTTATGCGTCGTTTATGAAAAGGGGCGAGATTACAGGGGAGCTATCAGCGATATTATGTCTGATTAATAATGTGTTGTTCTTTGCCCATTTAGGAGGCACACCCCGTGCGGCTGAGACAAGTGCACGTCATCAACTGCTTCCCGATAGTGGACAAACTCTTCTCCATCGTGAAGCCTATGATCAACCCAGAACTCGTAAAATACGTAAGTATCAATAAATCGTGGACTTTAAGCTTACGCTTCGGAGCGAAAGCATCACGCGCTGCTACACGCCGCTACGCCGCGCAGAAAAGTCCCACAATGGACTGCTCTGCAAACAGTGCAAACCGTAACGGACTTTACTTTTCTTTCGCTCCAAAGCGTACGTGTATACCCCGCTATTATAACTACAGAATGATCTTTTATAAAAAGCAAACTTGATTCAGTGTCCCGGCCTTTGTTGAGGTGGTTATGGTGTGATGGAGCCTTTACTCCAGAGTCTGTTGAGTAATAATAAATTGTTATAAGTAGGAACCGTAGAGTGACAAATGAGTTTTAGCTCCGTGGTAAGAACTGGAAAACTGTATGTTTTATCATTCAAATAATTGTTGTTTTTTCTCCACAATTTTAATTTGTCATTATTTCTTTTTTGTACTCTGTAAAAAAAATCTACTGATTGACGTACTTATCTCTAAAAGAAGAATATACACTATCGATCGAACAAACTTTTTTTATCCATGGATTTTTTTCATTTTTGTATCTAAATATCTACAGTAGTGATGTCCCAGCCTTTCAAACAGCAAAATAATGTAAATAATTTTTATTTCAGATTCACTTTCACGTGCCAGGGTCTGAGACGCTGTACAAATTTATACCGAAAGATTTACTCCCTGAGGAATATGGAGGCAAAGCGGGGCCGATAAATGAAATTAAACAGGAATGGAAAAAGAAAATGGAAGACTTAAGGTTGTTATGCTAATAACATATTGTGAATTGAAAATAACAGAAAACAGATTTTTTATTATTTGCATACATTCACACAAACAAAGTACAAAGGTTATGAACATTTTTTTTATATACATGTATTATATTTTTTTTGTTTTTGTTTTCAGGGAATACTTTATCGATGAAGAAAAGTGGAAAGTAAACGAAGCATTGCGACCAAACGGAAGTAAATCTGCAACTCTTATAAACGAAGGATCTTTTAGATCTCTATCAATTGATTGATTAATAGCAAATAATGTACCTACTAATAAGTAATAAGTAACAACCAACTTTAAAACAAATCAATTTTGAAAATATTTTTCTATTTGTGTAATACACATTTACATACATATTATATAATTGTGTTGATAACACGGAGACTTTGCTGTAAAAATTATAATAATAATAATAAAATACTTTGAAATGTTCACATTTTATTCCAGTTTTTCGTAAATTTAAGGGTAAACGTAAAGTAAATTTAGGTCTTAATACTTCCCTATAAAACTCAATGAGGTTTAGCCGGCTCTCTGACGGTCCGCTAAGGAACAAACATTTCACTCGCTACTGCAAACACTGCGCAGAAAAGTCCCGTCATGCACTGAGGTGCAAACCGTTACTTTACTCGAACTCTACTTTTTCTTTCTACTACTTTCTTCAATGATTAAGTATTGCAATGAGGTTTATAAACTTCAGTAAGTAAAAAAAAAAAAAATTGAATATTTCTTTATAGACTTGTAAAAAAAGTCAATAGATGTCTACAGAAACACCACATACATAATACATGAATGAAGCAATGATAAAAATATACATTTTAGAGAACATTATAGTGAATAAGGTTTTGGAGGAGTCCATGATTTTAGACATACTAAAAGATAATCTTAAAATATTTTCGTAAAGCCTAAAAAAAATCATTTAGACAGGTTTCAAAAATTTCAAGACACTGGCTTGAGTTAATAAGTCTCGACATTCTGAATAGCGGAGAATGGTACCCATGATTAGTAGATTTTTGATTGAAGAAAGGAAATCCTTTGTTTCGAGTCGCGGCAATGAATATTGAACTGAGTAATATTGAAAAAATCCTGTTTTATTTATTTCAATTTTATTTCATTATTTCAACATTAACTCCACCTGGGAGATGAGATCCTGAGGAAAATAATTTCCCTGTAATAATATGCACTTGCGTTTTTTTTAAATACAATCAATTTCCTATGAACCATCTTGTTGATACCGTTTAATCATTTTAAACAATCGCAGCGCTCTCATTTTTTGTCCACTATCAAATATCAGACGGTATGTAATTATTTTCTCTTCTTTTTTCCAGATCCTTTAGTTTCAGTGTTAACTGGTGTTGCTATCTTACTTGGCTTCAAACACACTCTTTTATTCGTGTTGAAGAATTGTTCATTGAGTTTCACTGTGGGGGAAGCTCTGTTGGTGGTTCAGTCCATTGTCTTATTTGTGTTGAATGCGCTACTCAACATAATAATAATAATAATTGGATTACTTCTATAGCGCCGTTTTCGTGGGAAAATCATATCAAGGGCAACATCCACAGATCCTGGAAATTCACACCCACCGATAATTATGACGTTATTACTTTAAGGTCGCGGGTTCAAATCCCGGTGTTCCAAAGTAAATTCTATTTGATTAAATTGTGTATTTCACTATTTATTCATTTAAAATAAGTAGTATTTTTGCGGCCCGTGTGGTAGTTACTATCAGTATCGCCCTGGTTAAAGACCATCATTTAGAATCGAAACGTTGCTTACTATGGCTTTAGCCGTATTTGATCTGAATAGCCAGGTACTTCCCCCACCTTCTTCTACCCATCTCCTTTCTCTCCACAATACTTTCAGCCTCACAACATATCTCAATTGGGGATGCCATAGACTGGCGCCAGACGGTTTCTGTTGCGTTCGATAAATACTTACGTATTTGAATTATTTTATCAAATACGTAAATGTATTCCTGAGAAACGTCATAAATATGAACTCTGTGTTTAGTATATTTACAGAGACATTCAAATAATTAGAGGCATGTCAGAGCAGTTGACAGCACCGGCAAGGAAGGGTTTAAAGAAATTCACGAAAGTCCCTGCCTTTTCCATAGAAATGAACTAAACTCGTAGCGAAAATACGATACGCTTTCCGTGACTAATTGGTATTGTATTTAGTGACGATTAAAAAGGCGATTAGCATAATTAGTTGAACATAAAAAGGCAAGATTAAGTGAGAAATTTTACCACGATTGTTTTTATTGACTTTTCGTGATCTCTAGTTACAAAATGTTTTTTTGAGTATAATAAAAAACGATTTTCAGATTTACCGTCATTATATTATCATGATTATACTTGACATCAATTTCACCATTCAAAGGCATATGTTTTTTTTGGAACCTTTAGATTTGACGATTCTACTGTCACTAGTAAAAATAATTCATTAATTTTTTTACTAATTACGTTCTTAACTAGGTACCTACTTGTGTTTTCCATTTTAAAAATATTCTACTCAAACAAACCTTCTTCTTTTGAATATGTTATCTGTGGCTAACCAGAGTGGTATATATATGGGCTAATCTTAATACAATATGACGGGTTCAATGTTTTTCATACTAATTTTAAAACAGTTTTACATATTGAATTTCATCCAAACTACTATCTAAACCTTCCTGTCACTAATAAGAACAAACTGTGGTATTTTCAGCGAAACTGTTGCAGATATTTTCGATAAAATCTAGGACAAACAAGCAAACATGCATTTTTCATATCTATATGTAATAATAATAATTGGATAATTTGTATGGCACCGTTTTTTGTGAAAAATCACCTCAAGAGTGCTGTACAAATATTACTCCCTGTTCTGTATCTAATTATGTACAAACAAAAACAGAAAAACATTCTTACCTGGCAAATCGCTTCAGATGAACACAGTTTTATTAGGAATTTTAAGCTTGGAGAAGATAGTAGGTATATTATGAATTTTTGGGATATTTCAACTCAAGTGCACTGTATTCACAATAAAAACAGTTTTTTAGATAACGTATCTTTTATACTATTTTATGAAGCTATCACTTTGTGGTTATCCATTATAATCAAATGAAACACTCAAACTTTGATTAAACCACATTTATTTTATACGCCTACCGGTTTCGGAACAACCGTTCCATCCTCTGGGCAAGTGTATACTGAACAATATTATAAAATTATGGAAGAACATACATAACAGTAAATGGCACAGTAGGGGTGGGGGGCGTGGCTAGGTATTAGTATAGAGTGGGGGAAGAGATAGAGAATGAGGGAGGGGTGATATGAAACATATTTAAAATGAGGCTGTAAGATAGTTTTTTTTATTATTAATAATAGACTCGTTATTATCGAGGGATTTCTTAATTTCCAAGGCTTCTAAATTATCTAAGCGTTTACCTTTACTGTTAATGTGAAGAATATTGATCCCCCTATTTTTATCAAAACTATGATTGTTTGAGTTAACATGATTAGCGAATTCAGAGAAATTATTATTTTTAAGACATCTTAAGTGATCTTTAATTCTAATGTCGAAATTACGGCTTGTTTTTCCAATATAAAATGAGGAGCAGTCGTTTCAATTTAGTTTATATATACCGGAGTCAGTCAATTTATGGTATTTATCTTTAGTGTTCCTCAAAAGATTATTCCTTGTATAAAAAGCCGGTTTAATATTAGTTTCATGAAGCCAGTTTAATAGATAGAGTGGGATTTATTAGATGATAAAGTGCGAATGTATGCATCAATAAAAGCATACAATGAATGTGAGACCATAAACTCTCATAAATTTTATGATAAAGTAAAAAACCTCTCGTCATGTCAATTCCCCGATAAAGAAATATTGTTATTATCGAAAGGATTAAATTGCAACCTTTCTTATAGTAAAAAAAAAATGAAAGTGCATTTGAAAGTGTTGCTGCAGATGCAGAAACAGCCCTGGCCTACAGTTCTAAAACATTGCTTTATAAATGTGCAGAGAACATTAAAAAGGAAATTCCTAAAATATCTACAAAAACGAATTCTGAGAATTTTTACCTCAAAAACATTAAGAAAAAACTACATGATGCAGATTTAGTACTAATAAAAGCGGACAAGGGAAATACGGCGATAATTATGAATAAATAAGACTACCATACCAAAGTGATGGACTTCATAAATGGTAACAATTTTGTAATTTTACCTAGAGACCCAACAACTAATTTTAATGAAAGTGTCGCTAATGCTTTAAAATCTTGTAAATCTAACATATTTAAAAATGATCACATAGTATCAAAAAACCCCAAAGCACAAAATTATACGGTTTCCTCAAAATTCATAAAGTAAATTCAGCCATTAGGTCTGTGGTTTCATCGTGTAATTCCCCGAGTTTTAAGTTAATAACCAATTTATTTAATAATGGTAATGTGTTTGCCCCAAAATATACAATTAAGAACTCCTATGAACTGATCAATTCCTTGAAAGATTTAGTCCTCCCCAGTAATGCTAAACTTGTGTCTTTTGATGTTGTTAATTTGTTCCCCAATGTGCCCATTTCAGAAAGTAAAACAATTATTTCCAGATTATTGAAGGATTCTAAATTGCCTACGGATCTTCCAAATGACCTCACTCGGTTATTTAATTTAGTTTTAAATCAAAACTTCTTTCAGTATGATACCGTCAAAAAGAAGGTCTACCAATGGGAGCCCCTACCAGTCCTCTAATTGCTGATATATTTATGAATGATTTGGAAACAACTGTTTTAAATTCAACATCCACTCCAAAAATATTTTGCTTTGGAAGAGGTATGTGAACGACATTTTCTATATTTGGACAGGATCTGAACGTCAACTTAACACCTTTCTCAACCTTTTAAATTCCTTTCATAATAAAATTAAATTTACGATGGAAATAGGCAATGCTACTTTAAACTTTTTGGATTTAACTTTATCTATCATAAGTAATAAAATTGATTTTAATATATACCGCAAACCCACCTATGCCGACACAATAATTCATATGATCTCCAATCACCTTGTCTCACAAAAACATTCCGCCTTCCATTCCATGATACATCGTCTAGTTAATGTCCCAATGTCTAATGATAATTTTCTATCGGAACTTTCAATAATAAAACAAATAAATAAAAAAAACTTAACAAAATTTCAAAAGACAAGGATTTAAACAATTCAAATAATAATAATGATATTAAACAATGACGTAAAATTTTATATATTAATAATTTTTCAGTTCAATGCTCCAAAAATCTATATTTTATATATATTAACGGACAAAAAAAAAACACAATTCACTTATAAGGTAAAAAAAATGTCGCCACATTATACCCCTTCTTAGTGTTAAAAAAAAACCCTTTTATAGGGGCGATTTATCTAATGAGTTCCCCGGGTGTTCAATAACTCATTCCGGACCTGATACAAGTGATACGCGTTTTATATAAAGTTGTTCTTAACGCAGTAACGGAACAGCTGCGGTCGCTGTGAAACGTACCAAAATATTTGTACATGTAAACAAACTTCAGAGAACTGTATTTAATCTGTCTAAATCAGAACGTACAATTAATTATTAGTTGCAACAAAGAGTCCAACTATCAAGTTTTGTTTTGTTTTTGTTGTGATTCGCATTGTTATATTAGTGTTGAATTGTAATTTGTACTTTTTAAAAGTTATTTAAATAGTTATTAGTTAAGATGAACAAGGGGAAAGTGCCGGTGGAAGCAAGTACAGAAGACGTCAAGGCCGTTGAAGAATGGTTGAAGACTCAACCTCATCTCCCGCAGCATATGGGTTCGTTGGTAGTTTGTTTATTAGCCGTGTTAATTTATGACGTAAGTGCCGAATAGGCTTCGCAAAAGATACTGAATAGATAATGAATTAATCAAAGAAAAATATATATTTGAATAACATGAGAGAGGTTGCCACACGACCAAACCTGAACAACTTATAAAATCATTATACAAAGTTTCTTTGGAAATATTATTGTTTGATTACGTATCAATTTGATCATTTTTGTCGTAATAAAGGCGCTTTTTACCCAGAATTGAACGATCGTTTGTTAGAAATCTTCTTCTTCCATCTTCTTCTTCTTATATGTAATATATAAAGAAGAATGTCCCGGACGGGCGGTGTGTGTTTGTTTTATATACAAATCTACAGTTTTATTCCGAGATTGATGAACTTTTGCACACTTGACCATCGAAGCAAGAGGAAGGATCACTGTCTACATATGATTTCGAAAAACCACCCCCCATTCCCCTTTCCCATCCCTTAAAGCAGAATTTTGGTACTTCTGCCATCAAAGGAATTGATTTTTCTCGATTTTAGAGGCATCTTTAACAATTATTTAGGGACTAAAGGTGATTTAAAATAAAATTTTAACCCATCTGATTTGAAAATATAATGATATATAAAGTTTGAAAATTTAAAAAAATATTAAAATAAGTAATATGGTGGACTTTAAATTAAATTAAAAACGACCAATTTACGGTTAACACAAATTTGCCATACAGAATTTAAAATATCGATACGAAAAAATCTTTTTTTTTTTTAAGTGTTTTATTTTTATATTTTTATTTACGTAATCATATTTACATAGCAAATACGATATATTTTTTAAAGAATACGATAAACCCGCAAATAATTTTCTAAGCTGCCACTAAAATTAAGAAAATTGATTTTTTTTCATGGCACATACTTCAAAATTTAAAATTAAAATAAATAAAATACTTCTCATCCGTACTAGATGTTTAATAAACCTTTAATTAAAACAGATCATTCAGTTTGGATGAGTATTTTGGGCTCAAATCCAAAATTAGGTTTTGTATGAAACAGGCCGCCCAGCCGTTCCCCTTAAGAACGTTTTTATTTATTTAAATATATTTTGAAAAATCACATTTTGGAATGAAATAAAACTTTCGAATGAACATTTTTATTTCTCTGTTTAGATATAGTAGAACGCTGCCAAATCAATTATGGCACCCAAACGACAAGCAAGAATACGTAACTTTTTCTACAAAAAAAAATGCCTAGCAAGGCCGGGTGCACATCAGATAGTCTTTAATAATTTTATGAATGAAATACTCAATTATAATATGGTCGTTATTTCGTTTATTGTCTTGTTATTTTTATATGTATAAAATGTCTGTTTTCAAAAACATTATATACCTACAACTACATATTCTAATAGTAATTTAGTTTTTTTTGTCATCTTATGATATAATCTCACAAGAGATATCAATCGATCGCCACAATTTTTTTTATTAACTAGTCGCTCCTAGGAAAAAAAGTTTGGCCACCCCTTTTGTAAAGGTATTCGTATTAAAACATAACTTAAATGGTACCTACTTACCAAAAATGGATGTCATAATAGGTTTTTTACAAACATTTTGTAAATGCCATACTTAAATAAATGCCATCTCTAAAGCACAGACGCAATGCAGGTATGCTGAGTCAGTTCTACAGATATTTCAATGTAGCCTGCTCGAAGGAGCTAGCAGCGTCGATCCCCTCCGCGCCAGTGTACGTGCATGAAACCCGACAGACACGAGCGGAACATCCGTTCACAGTTGATGTTGGCTTCATGAGAACGGATCATTTCGCCATTTTAACAAATCCCTCCTTGCAGCCCTCTCTTTAACCTGCCTCACAACGTTGCCCAACAAGGTAGCGATATAGTTCCCCCGTATGTGCTCTGTACATACAGGGGCGTTCTTGTGAGGTGTCACATAAAAAAATGTATAAATGTGAATGAAGCAAGGAGTGAGTTAAGACCAATACTTCTTGAATGTATAACGATTTTGTACAGTCGTTCCACTGATAGCTCCAGTGTAAACTCACAAACTTTTTCATAAACACGTTGGTAACAAAAAGCAAGGTCACAACGTAGCTTTTTGCATCAGGGCCATTTCCGTATATGATTTTTAATATGCAAATCTAATCATCTTCAATTTAAAGCAGGATCACTGGCGTTATGAAAATTGCACATAGTCAATGCAACTATATTCAGTTAGCAATGTCGCTTCCCATTTTTATTTTTTTTTTTTAATGTGAATACCGCACAAGAGTCCCAACTGTCCTGAGCCATTATGTGAAGCTGTGGAGAGTAAGGAAGGGAAAGAGATGGGAAATAAGAAGGTTTAATATGTACCTAGCTTTTCAAATATGATCACCAATGACGGCTAAAGCCATTTCAAACAAATTTCTAATCTGAATGGCGGTCTTTCACCGGGGCGATACTGAGAGTAGGTATCTATCAAGCTATGAAGCTTTGAAATTTCAGTTTCACTAACCATATTATTTTCTTTGGTAGAAGATGAGTGAATGAATAAATAATAAAGTGCATGTTTTAAATAGTGTGTCTATTCTATCATAAGTGTTCTCATAAAGCTACGGAATCTCTGAACTCTGGTGAAAGTGAAAACTAGACACCAAACACTTGACGTATTTCAATGTCTGGTTTGATATCATGCGAGGACTGAAATAGATTATTTTTTAAGCGCTAAATCACTTTCAAAACCTATACCGATTCAGCCACAGCGAGGACTGAAATATGTAAGGTTTTGTAAGGGCTAACAAATAATGATGTATTATTGTATTTAAAAATATATATTTTGTAATAGGTATTCGCAAACATGTATGTAGCATGCATGTATGTATTTTTCTGTGCTATGCTTTATTGAATTAATAATCTCTAACCATCGATATAGTCTGTAACAATAAAATTAGCCACTATTTTTTTATTCTTTTTTTGTGGCGTTTGTATTGTTTATTTTGGAGAACATCGCGTTTTTTGGATAAGTTCGCGATATTTTGGGGAAAATTACGTTATTTTTTAGAAAAACGGTTATATTTTGCGATCATTGTTGGGTATATTTTATTTTTTATCTTTTTTATTATTATTTTTGTTAATTTAAAAAATAATGACAGTACGCGTTTTCGACATGAAGTTAGCTGCGTTCCATTTTATAGGTATCCAAGCTTGTCAAAACCGTAGACAGAGAAATATTTAGAACAATCAATATTATATTACTTTATTATTTTAGATACAAGAACATCAATATCAGACAAGAACATCAACATCATGTGAAAAATACGAAAACTCGCAGTTAACATACCCGAAAATTGCGAATTTCACGTAAAAAAATTGAGGTCTCTAGCAATAAGTGTGCGTAAGCTAGACAAAAGACTGTATCACAGACGTTTCGCAAGGGTATGCACATGCACCAATACACATAATCATAATTACGTGTTGTTCCGATCAACTGAAATTAAGTAGTATTTTACTTTTAATTTCAGATGATATGCTGATACGAAGGTTCCTGTTTTGCTGCGAGCACAGCCTGCGCGTCACTAAAACTGTGATCGACAAATACTTCACGCTGAGATTTAAAGCTCCAGAGATATTCAGTAACAGAGATCCCATGTCTCCTGAGGTACAACAGGTTTTTACTATGTGGTGAGTAACAAATAATTCATGAAAACGCATCATTTTCTTTTAGGAAATTGATTCTGAAGAATTCTCTGGTTATTGTAAAGCAGTGATGCTTACGTGCGGCACGCGAGCCTTATCCTGCGGCCCTCTTAGTTAAATAAAATTATTAAAATTCAACAGCATTCATTTATTGATTTTACCTCAGTAATAAAAATAAGCGCCCTGTGATGGATATTTTGATTGGGATCCGATTAGCGGGAATAGACGACCAAATGTTAATGCTGAAAAGATAGAAGTAACGGAAGTGAGTTTTGATAATTCTTATTTAATAGCAATCGTCTGGATTTCCTGGTGCTATGATCAAAATATTTAAAGGTTTCCATTCTGTTTTACTAAAATACGAAAAGGTATCGCAACAAACATTTTCATTAAGCCACTCAAAATTACGAGCATTTTTATACACACATACATTCCTACTGGCTCCGGACAGTTAGGACGTTTGTACGGTATTCACGTAAAAAAAAAAAATCTAAACTGGCGATGCCACCGACTGCAAAGTTAACCATGTCCTTGCGGCCCGTGAACATATTGAAAATTGATAAATAGTCCTTCTGCCTAAAAAGGTTGTGTATTACTATTGTAAAGCACCACGAAAAGCTTTTAATTCCATAGACAAAACTTTCTGTCTAAATTTATAATCGTGATAGTTTTCTTAGTATTATTTTTTTACTAGCTGAAGGTTGTTTTACCCAGTTGCGTGCAGTCCATAGAAACTAAAAAGTTGTACTTACCCTAAAATACTTTTTAATAATAATACTTTTTTTATGAATGTGGTAAGGAACTTCTAGGCTCATTTATTCTGTTTACCTCAACAATCAGTAATAATGGTAACACAATAACTATTGTAATATGGCGAAGGCCCTAAGTTGGCCGTCAGTGTACTAGGGCTAGCCCCAACCTAGGGCGGCAATGTAATAGTACAGAGGGCTAGAAACCATTGTAAGACATGGCAGAGACAGGTTAGGTCCACAGGATAGCTCAGTAGGTAGGAGCATCACAGCTCTTCTCTGCAAGGTCGTGAATCAGCACAGCCTCATGCCGGCTCAGTGAAAAAAGGTACTCAACTACCAAAGAAAAGATGTGAGTTTTCTAGACAGGGTTTATTTTACAGGAAGGCAATCACAAGTAGTACATACGGGGGTTACAATAACGATGGGCAGTACATAATCTATCTGAGGTTCAAATATCTCTCTCTCTCTCTCCCTGTTGAGTCTAAAATCGGACAAGTTACTTTAAACATAGTGATTTACAACACATATAAAGAGGAAATAGTTACAGCTTACATAGGTCGATCGGTGCCTGTCAGCACGCGCCTCATCGCAAAGGGTGACGCAAAGGAACGCTGGGTCCCACACAGACAGCATCCGGTGGCTCACAGAAAGTTAATGCACTGACATTACTAATTAGATTTATGCAAAGAAAATGAGTTTACAATGTACTAAATGCATGGAAGGCAAGATGTCGCCAGAAACCAGCGTAGCGGCCGCGTGCTCAAGGGCACGTTGTATGTACCTCAAGATTGCATGGCCAGTCTCGTAAGAACGAGCGCCTCTCGGAAGAGGGTGGTTCCGTGGCGCGCCGCGCGACGCGATGATGGAAGGAGTTGTCGCTCCAGTCGCGGGGCCCGGAACCATAAATGAACTGGCGGACTTTTTAACAAAGCTAGAAACTCTTCTAACCGGTGGCTAGATATCTGTTACATAACACTATTTCTAAATATTCAATTCATAATTCATACCCGAACTTGAGAAACTATATACGGCCTACCTTTCGTCATAGAGCAATGTACGCCACTGGTGTTACCCTACCCAGTAATTTTCATCTTATTTTGAAAGTCAAAAGGGCAAAATTTCTTCAATAAGTACCAAAATTCTCCTTTAAGCTGTGGGAAATAAGGGTGGGGGTGGTTTTTCGAAATCTCGTGTAGACAATGACCTTCCTCTTGTTTCGGAGGTCATGTGTGCAAAATTTCATAAAACTCGGAATAAAACTGTAGACTTTTATACAAAACAAACACACACCGCCCAGGACATTCTTCTTTATATAATATTTAGAAGACAGATACAAACAAAAAATATGATAATTGTAGAAAACAGGTTTTTCTAGTTCATACTGTCGTTAAATTGTTTTAAAATGAAATTGCAGTCACGTTTACCTTTCTAACGGACGGTTTTCAGTATACCTATACGAGTACCTACTCGGGAATGTTATGAGTCGGATTGAGTCAGGATTCCTACCCGATAGCAACTTGACGAACATAAAATATCCTTTAAAAGCAACTGAAATACCGAATGTAAGACAAACATCATGAGAATTCGCAGTGCTAAGGAGATTGTGATTACTTAGCAAAATACATAACAAACTGTAATATCATATTAGTATAGAATAATATTCACATCTAAATGTGATGCGCGCTCACAGATGGCGCTAATAAAAATATTTTAGAAAAAAACAATTTTAGCACGTAATGCTTTTAAATATTGAGATTAACTGGTTGTTGGCGGGTGTATATACAATGTACATACGGAATATGAAATTGTTATTGTTACTTCAAGTCCTTCAAGAAAGTTATAAATCCGGTATATAATGTTTTGAGATATTCAGGGGAACTGAACTCCAAAACATTTTCATTATGTTCTGTCCACCTCCCCTTTTAGGGGGTGGAAAATTAACCCCATCCCTGCAACCCGAGGCAGTCATCTTCTTCTGACTGGCCCTAGCCGGATCACCTGTGCACGTCCCGATGGAGCAAGCTTGGTGGTGACGACTCAGTGGCACGCTTCCGGCCGTCCGGACCCCTCCGTATCCCTAGGGTCTCTTGGTATTTTTTTTACCCCCTCCCTAATCACACTTTTCTTAAGGGATAATCCTGACGACTAGCACAATGTCTCCTGGGAAGGGTGGCGGGAACAAGAATCCACCTGGCACTGCTTCAGAGGGACTGCCCTGGAGTCCTGGCAACGGCTCGTCCTAAGTACTATTACTTAATCTATTTTGTTTCTCCTTTTTACTGTTTTATGTTAGTATTCCTCCGCATCTCACCATGTTCATCTACTGACTACGGATGAGTAGAGCAGAGCCACCATACTTACTAGACCCACTTTTGTCGACCGTACGTATGTACTAACCGTTCTGGGCTGTGGCATTTTACTAACCTCCTTCTAAACTAATGCTATTCAGGGACACTTGAGGGTTTAGAATCATCTGTGACCTTAGCTTCATTGTGTCAAAAAATTACAGTCCTTAACATGCACCCTGAAGGAGTAACCATAAGCTACTTATACCGGGGTGGGAAAGTGGTGGGTAACTTCAACTGTATATTATGTTGTTTTTACATTTTATAAGTTTCTTGAAGGAAATCATAGATTTTTTTTAATATTTGGCAGCATTTCACATATAAATAGTAGAACTAAAATGGTTAACTCGGTGTGTAACTAATTACAATGAGCAGGTAGAGTGGTTATGAGATATCACAAAGAAAAAATGGAAGTCTTAAGGCTTTCAAAGCCTCAACTGACTAATTACTGCCATAGAGTAAGAGCAAGAACTTGCTAACTTTTATTGACGAAATAAGATTTTTTTCAAAGTGAGGAATGAAAATAATGTCTTGGCCCCAAAAGTGGGTTCACCATGCAGATAAACAAAAACAAAATATAGAACGTATTACATACCCTCTATGAGACCCCCGCGTTGTAAATCCACCCTTAGCACCCTGGGAGGACCGAGAGACTCTGCATTGTCCACCCTACCAGTTCCGAATTTCCAAAGCCCAATATCATTAAATGGCTTAAAAAACTCAACCTCCCTTTGCAGCCACCATTACTCGTTATTATTAAGTTCTGCAGGTATTTTAGTTTTTACTATTGTGACAGCTATTTCAGCGTTCAAGGCAATTTTCAAACTGTGCGACGACTTACCTTTTGGTAGAGTAAATATACTAAGAAGTGGGGAATAAATAACTTTCCTTACATTATAAATTAATGTTGTATTAGTATCATTCGTTCGATTATTAATTTCCATTTGTAAATTTAATATAATACCCTTTCTTTAATATGTAAGGGTTTAGGCTTGTTGTCAAGCGGGACGTGATTATTCACTAAGAGATGTTCTGTGAATTTTAAAGGAGTGTTTTTATTTTGATAACATCGTATATGTTATTTGAATCTAGTTGAAAAGCCCTTCCCGTCTGCCCTATATAGGTAACGTTACAGTCGGCGTAGTCACATTTTATCTCACATTATTAAGTTTAGGATTCTTATTTAAGTATTTTAGGCTTGTTCCTATATTATTATTGGTTCTAAAAGCTATATTTAAACCACGTTTTTTAAATTTCTTTTGCAATTTTTACAGATATTCCATCGAGAAATTCCAACCATGCAAATTTTGTACTCTTGGAATTACTCTCTTATCGTATTAATAATAAGAAGATCATGATAAATTGCCCCAGCCCCAATCCACCAGCTCAGTTCAGTGGCAGACCTTGAACGTGAACAACAAGCACTTTGTTGTGAGCCCCAACTACAAAATTGTCAGGTTTCTCTCTACCTTGAAAGGCGTGATCCTCACCAAGCCTCACCCGGTGCAGTCATAAAAGTAAAATAATCTGATTTGTGTAAATGTGGACAAATGGACAAATAGTATAAAGTTAAATACGGAGTATATCGTAAAAGAATGTCCCCTCCACCAGTTTCCCGAAAGCACATCTATGCTGAACAGTGCCGTTCACCGAATTTTTATTAAGGGTAGGCAGTAGCAAAAACAGCGAATTAATTGATGTTAAACGTGGTAAGGTTTCGCTAAGAATGGCTGTACTGTTGACTTTAGCCGATGTTGGTTAGGATTACCTGCCACTTCAAATATCTAAATAACCGCTTCATTTATGCATATTACAATATAATTACTGGATATATAAAATCTCCATATTTTTTCGACCACAAAATTGCATGAAAGAAAGCAAACATAATATGATAATTATTTCGTTAGTAAAGTTATACTAATTAATAGAAATACCAACAGATGGCACTGGTTGCCACATTTGTGATTTGTACCGAAAGGTGCGGCCTTTTTCGACACTAACACGAACGAGTCTTCCCTTGAATGCGCATTGTGCACACATGTACTTTTTGTGTAGAATACATTCAGCATTTGAATATGGCATACGTGTCTTTTTGCATACTTTGTTCCTGCTTTTATTGCTACGTACAGTAAGGGCTGCCGGTGTGGAGCGCGTAGTTCTGCGATTCATTGCTGGAACTTCGCCCGTATTTTCGAAAGTGTAGATTGATTTCTTGCAATAATTTTATACATTTTCTCTGATGCTGAACCAAGTGACTCAGCATACCACTTTGACCTGCATACCACTTGAAATTGTTCATTAATGTTTTGTTTTCCTTCAAGTGACATGATTCCTCTGCCTGAGACCACCGAGGAGAACTACAAAGTGATCATCTTCCGCCTGATCGACTTGGACGCCGACAACTACTACTTTAACAATTACGTGAAGACCTTCTTCATGCTGGCAGACACCAGGGTCATGTCTGAGTTCCCCCTGACCGAGGGGGAGGTGCCGATCTTCGATGTGGCCGGAACCACCTTGAGACACGTCACTAAAATGGTGCTGTCAACCGTGAGAAAGTACATGGCCTATATTCAGGTATGTTTTTGACCTGGTTGAAGAGTCGAATGAGATTTTTTATAAAACTAGAATGACTCCGCCGGGCTGGACACGGAGCAAGAGTGGATAGAAGACGACCACCAAAGGGGGTTCTTCATGCAGGATCATGTTGAACGGACTAAGCTTAGGTGGCTGGATACCAGCAGCGGTTCGTGGCCTATCTCAGTTTTAGTTCAATCGAAAATTTATAAAGGGAAAAAGATTCCCCTCGGTTGGATAAAAAAATACTCCTAAGAATTAAACCAGAAAATATTGCCTCTATTGAGTGTAATGCATGTTTTTGTAGCCCAAAAAATCTCCTAGGCGTATATATTTCACCAGGTCTAAAATAATTTTATCAGATTACAACAACGGGGATTAAATTTTATCACAACTTAGCAACAAGATAAAATTTGGCGATTCATTAAAACGTCTCTGGCTAAATAATTGTCAAAAATAAAATAAAATAAAAACTTATACGAAAATCACGATTTACGTAAGGAATGTTCTTTTTTTAAATATTTGCCAATGCTAGCAAATTCTCGAAAGACGGCAACAAAAAACATCTACAATTATGTATTCACTTATTTTAATAACAACTTAAAACAGAATAATCACAGAAAAAAAATGGCTGTTCCAAATAGGAACTATAACGCACAAATTTGGTATTAATTAATCCCATAGTCGCTGCGCGCGCAAGCTGCTTGTAGATTCCCAATATTCGCAATTCTTCCACTGAAGCGCTGTATTGTATTTTATACGAACTGTTTCTTAGAACTTAAAGTTCTATACGTGCGAGAATCATAACGCACGTATGAGATTCATTTCGGACTCCCTCTTGGAGTATTGGCGGACGGGTGGATTTTTAGCATGGAATTTGAATGGCGCAAAGTGTGGTAAAATTATAATACAGGATTGCTTTCTTTTCTTATATTTTTATGGGAGTTCACTCCACACACGCTATTTAGAGAAAACCGCCACTGCTGGACAGTGAAGAGACAAATACCGCAGTCTTAGTGAACTGTTGTTTATTCGTTGGCGATCTACAAATAACCTACACCATCGAACCTTTATCGATGTACTTTGCTAGGGACCGAAGAGTCAAAATTAATTTGATAATCTTTACATTTATCAACATGTTCTTGAAAGAAAAGTAGGTAAATAAAACATTACAATTTTTGACAAATTAGGTAAGTACTTGATTTTAGTTGAGATTTCTTATTTGCATATTTTTAACCTCTTTTTTAGAGTAGTAAGTGACCAGTATTCACTCGTATATTCTGTATTTCACACTAAAATTGTTGTAATCTATTTTTCGATCTTTGATTTAAATATAGTAAAAATAAAATAAAAATTAGTTGAAAAAGTAATGATTTCCGTCGCATTATTACGATATTGGCAGTCGAGCCACGTGCAGAAAACACTAACGCACGTGTTCAATGCTCATTAGCATTACAAGTTTTCTTTATTCTTCATTATGTCCGATTTGTGATAGCCTCACCCTGACAAATTAAAATATATTATTAGCGATGTTGTTGTTTTATCTACGGTTCAGATTTGGTTTTCATACAGTTTTCCGTTTGAAACTCTAGATCAGTCGTCCCCAAGCCCCTGGCCGCAGTCCGGTACTGGTCCGTTGATCAAATGGTACCGGGCCGCCCAAGGGCCTGCCTAAAAATCATAATTACGTAAAAAAAAATCGAGCGTACCCAATAAAAATTATATGGGCAAAAAAAAATTATTCCGTTGAAAACCCCTTCACACCAAATTACCGCCGACACAATACCTTCGAATAAAAAAAACACCACACGACCATATGCATGCCACGTGCCGACGCCTGCCGAGTCGTTTTTTGTCAAATTGGTCGCTCCTTGACTTCAAAGGCGGTCTTGCCTTAACTTAAATAAGGCAAAAACTATTCAACCATTTGGTGTCAAAAGTCGTCCTCTATCGATCGAAGAACAAGTCGAGACGCCTACCGATCGAGATTCGAAATCTGATCGATACTTGACAAAGTGAAAATCGGTGTATATACGGCGAAAATGTCACCAGAATTCAACAGCGTATTTATTGATGTCGTTAAAGTTATTAACCACATCAAAGCACACGCCCTTAACTCGCGCCTATTTGAGCAGCTTTGTGAGTAGATGGACACAGAGCACAGATGCCTTCTCTTACACACAGAAATAAAATGATTATCCAGAAGGAAATGGCTAACCAGAGTATTTGAATTACGAGAGCCATTTCAACGATTTCTCTCAGAAAAGAAGTCACCGCTGGCAGCAGATTTCAGTGACAAGGTATGGGCCGCAAAACTGGCTGACCTGTGTGATATATTCAGCCTGCTCAATGAACTCAATCTGTCCCTTCAGGGTAAAATGACAACTGTTTTCAAGTTGGCAGACAAAGTAGCTGCATTTAAAGCCAAACTAGAGTTGTGGGGACGGCGCGGGAACAGGGGCATTTTGGACATGTTTCAGACATTAGCGGGGATTTTAGGCGGGACTGAGCCTGAGCATTCATTCTCCCAGTTGGTGCACGATCACCTGTCTTTGATTTTAAAAGAGTTCGAGCGCTACTTCCCAACCACAAAATACCCACGAACTGGTAAGGAATGGATCCGCGATACATTTGTCAACAAACTATGCGTATCTAGCATGCCTGCGAAAGAAGATCAACTGCTGTATATTGCAAATGACGGCAGCCTTAAAACTACGTTCGAGACAACAACTCTGCCGGTGTTCGGAATTAAAGTCATGGCGGAATACCCTGAGATTGCCATCACAGCACATAAATCCTTATTGCCGTTTCCGACATCCTATCCGTGAGAAGCAGGGTTTTCTGCAGTGACAGCAACCAAAACGAAACAACGGAATAAACTGGACATAATCCCCCCCCCCCCCCCACTCAGCGGGCCGCAGTAAAATTATCAAACGTTGACAGGTCCGCGGCGACAATAAGGTTGGGGACCACTGCTCTAATGTAAACTCATATAATTTGTGGTCTTTATGTACACGAACAAAACTAATATCCCCGTGTCCAATAGCATTTTTGTGACAACAATCGCTTTACGATATTTTTGTTTATCATAACAAGTTCTTATTTATTTTGTGAAAACATTAACATTCTTCTAACATTGTGAGAAAAAAAAGATATTTCAGAAAGAGGTGTGCATTCTATATAGGGATATAATAACTGCCTACATAACCTTACTCGTATAAAAATATAAATAATATTAACATTTGTAAAATTATTGCACGAAATCAATCCACACTTTCAAAAATACGGGCGAAGTTCCAGCTATGAATCGCAGAGCCGCACGCTCCACACCGGCTGCCCTTACTATACGTGTCAAAAGCAGGAACAAAGTATGCAAAAGGACACGTATGCCATATTCAAATGTTGACTGTATTCTACATAAAAAAGTACATGTGTGCGCAATGCGCATTCAAGGGAAGACTCGTTTGTGTTAGTGTCGAAAAAAGCCGTGCCTGCTGAACAAATCAAATATGTATCAATCAGTGCCATCTATTGGTAACTCTATTAATTAGTACAACGAAATAATTTTCACAATATGTTGGCTTTCTTAATGCAATTTTTCCATCGAAAAATTTTGGATATTTCATATATCCAGTAGTTGGTATGTAATATGCATAAATGATGCAGTTATTTAGATATTTGACGTGACAGGTAATCCCAACCAACATCCGCTGAAGTCAGCAGCTTGGCCGTTCTTAGCGAAAACTTATCACGTCTCTGGGATGTTTTATTGATGTCAATTAATTTGCTGTTTTTCCTACTATCTACCCTGAATAAAAACATGTGAACGGCACTGTTCAGCATAGATTTGCTTTGGAGAAACTGGTGGAGAGGACATTCTTCAACGATATATTTTGTACTTTGTAGTTTTGTACTATTTGTCCATTTGTCCACATTTACATAAATCAAAGTATTTTACGCATAGGGGTTGTGACTGCGGCGAGATACGTTCGTCAAGTTGATATTGGGTAGGAATCTTAACAAACAAGTCAATCAACCATCCCTGAAAATACTGAAAATCTGGCCGATAGTGGATGTACCGCGGTTATTAGCCTTTGTTCGTGAAAACACATAAAATAAACTAACAAATACGTTTTTCCTGCGTTCCTATTATTCGTATTCGTTTTGGCCCTGAGGCCCCTGTTGTAACCCCTCCTTCAGCTATATGCGTCGTTTATGAAAAGGGGCGAGATTACAAGGGAGCTATCAGCGATATTATGTCTGATATATAAATGATGTGTTGTTCTTTGCCCATTTAGGAGGCACACCCCGTGCGGCTGAGACAAGTGCACATCATCAACTGCTTCCCGATAGTAGACAAACTCTTCTCCATCATGAAGCCTATGATCAACCCAGAACTCATAAAATACGTAAGTATCAATAAATCGCGGGCTTTATACGAACGCTTCGGGGCGAAGTATCGCGCGCCGCTCCACGCCGCTACGCCGCACAGAAAAGTCCCACAATGGACTGCTCTGCAAACAGTGCAAACCGTAACGGACTTTACTTTTCTTTCGCTCCGAAGCGTACGTGTATACCCCGCTATTATAACTACAGGACGAAAATAGAAACGTGATTCAGAGTCCTGGGCTTTGTTGAGGTGGTTATGGTGTGATGGAGCCTTTACTCAGATTCTGTTGAGTAATAATAAATTGTTATAAGTAGAAACCGTAGAGTCATAGATATACCATTCATAGAGTGAAAAATGAGTTTTAACTCGGTGGTAAGAACTGGAAACCCATATTTTTTTTATCATGATGAGTCAAATAATTGTTGCTTTTTCTCCACAATTTAAATTTGTCATTATTTATTTTTTGTACTCTGTAAATAAAATATACTGATTGACGTACTTATCTCTAAGGCCACTCTCTGGGAATCGAAAGAGGAATATATATTAACGATCGAACAAACTTTTTTTATACATTGATTTTTTTTCATGTTTGTATCTAAATATCTACAGTAGTGATTTCCCCGCCTTTCAAACAGCAACATAATTTTTATTTCAGATTCACTTTCACGTGCCAGGGTCTGAGACGCTGTACAAATTTATACCGAAAGATTTACTTCCTGAGGAATATGGAGGCAAAGCGGGGCCGATAAATGAAATTAAACAGGAATGGAAAAATAAAATGGAAGACATGAGGTTGTTATGATAATAAAAATACTGTAGATTGAAAATAGCAGAAAACATAGATCCTTCTCATTATAAACTGTTTCGTTTTCAGGGAATACTTTATCGATGAAGACAAGTGGAAAGTAAACGAAGCATTGCGACCAAACGGAAGTAAATCGGCTGCAACTCTTATAAATGAAGGATCTTTTAGATCTCTATCAATAGATTAATTAATAGCAAATAATGTACCAATTAATAAGTAACAATCAACTTTTAAAAAAAATCAATTGCGAAAATATTTTTCCATTTGTGTAATATACATATACATACATTATATATAATTCTGTTGATAACATGGAGACTAGAATGTAAAAATTATAATTATAATAAAATACTTTGAAATGATCACATTTTATTCCAGTTTTACGTAAGTACATTTAAAACTCCTGTAATTCTACTGCATTTCCAGCGGCAGAGCAATACAATAAATGCCATCAACGATTTTTGTTTGTGGAAGAGCAATTTATTATTAATGTATTTGCATTTTAAATATTGCTTGAATGATCAACTTTCACTCGATATATTTTTTTATTATATATTTAAAAATATATATTGCATATATAATGATTTCAAGTAATTGAAAATAATCAATAAAAAATAACATTCAAATTATTATTATATGTTATTATTAATGATAAGTGAGGTATTTGTAGCAACGAGCATCGTTTTTTGAACAATTAGTAATCGTCGTTTCAGTTCGTTTTTGTCTAACAGACCAAAACACAAATCAGTAGAAATAGGGCTTTAAAGATTTTTTTACGAAAAGGGCATACACTATGAAATTAGCTCAATTGTATTATATCTAAATTGATTGAAATTGATAGAAAATGTTATTTTCAAATATAATATGTTCAAAATGTTTAAAATTACGTAGAAAACACATTTTTAATGTGAATGTTGGACAATGTGAGGAATTCTTGTTGGTTAAAGTTGGATATTGGACAAAGGATACTGGATGTTGAACAAAAAGAGGCACTCTTCCGTGACTGCTGTTTTGTCTAATGTGTTTTGTATTACAGGAATTTAGAAACTTTGTCAACTTCTCTGTAATAAAAAAAATAATAAAAAAAATTACTTAAAGAAAATAAATTTAATAATGTTGTTATTAAGTTCCACGAGTTTGACAGTTTTTGAAAATCGCTTTGAATGCCGAAACAACTACCACAAAACTGAAAACTAAAATACCTAATGATAACATTTTTAAAATTATTTTCTTTAAATTTAAAAAAATGTGTTACATGGAGTAAAACCAATTTAATAACAACTATTACTATTTACTTTAAAAAACGGTATTTTTTTAAGTTTTGCAATGAACTCCATTCGAATCTAAAGTTAAAACAAATTTAATAATAACTTAATTTTTAACTATTAATTATTTTTATTGAGATTTAAAAACCTCATTGTTTTTTTTCCGGTTTCATCTTTCATTTAGGTTATGTTAATATTACTTTCTTCAATTATTAATAATAACTATAACTATTTACTTTAAAAAACGTTACATTTTTTATGTTTTGCAATGAACTCCATTCGAATCTAAAGTTAAAACAAATTTAATAATAGCTATTCCCTTAACATTCCGTCCTCCGTTCATTCGCTCTATATCCCCAAACAATCTAAGCATCAATTTCCTAATGTTATGTACCTACTCCTCGTATTCCTAGCCATATTGTTATCTTAAACTTGACCAGACAATACAACTGAAGTGACGTAATGTCGTTATGTAGGTCGCATATAATAATCTTTCTATAATCTACTCGTATTAAAGGGGGTAGTGGTTCCCAGTCAAACCTTCACCAAAACACTATTAAAATAAAATTTTCCGTCTAGGCTATTTCCTAATCAATTATATTCACTGAAAACGACGCTATTGGACACCATTCATATTGTAGTTCCTAGTGATAAGACGGTGGCTAGTGCAGTGGGTATAATTCTAGGAATAACGCAAAAAGGTTAGGAACTGAAAAGCAATCTTAGGTAGTTACAACATTTATTTTGATATTCGTGGGGTTAGTCTTAAAACTAGAGTTAATCTCGTTAAGCCACGGTCGCTTCGGTCGCCGTCGCACGTGTTATTCGCCTAACCGACGTCATTAATAACTAAATTTAAAAAATATATCTATACCTAACATAACTACGATTTACTTTTTGAAGGGCGCCAAATACTCTTTGAGGGGGGAAGCATTAAACCCAATTTACACTATCAAGACAACTATTAAGACAGGATTGTTGGTGAAATTGAAAAAAAATACATCTATACCTAACAACCTAACTACTAATTAATTTTTAAGGGCGCCAAATACTTTTTGAGGGGGGAAGCATTAAACCAACATTATACAAAGAGGACAATTATTCATAACAAACACGATATACGGGACAAATTTCCAAAAAAAAACTATTTATACTAATGTTCCTCCTTTTTGCGTTATTTGTTATCTCAGGGTTTCGTGAGTCGGAAATCTACACTCAGATTTCTACTTGCCAAAAGCAAGCAAGCCCCACGTTGCGTGCCAATTGATAAGACGGTGGCTAGTGCAGTGGGTATAATTCTAGGAATAACGCAAAAAGGTTAGGAACTGAAAAGCAATCTTAGGTAGTTACAATATTTATTTTGATATTCGTGGGGTTAGTCTTAAAACTAGAGTTAATCTTAATTAGACATAATAATTTCAATAAAACTAGATAGGCAATTATTTAAATCTACTTGTAAAGTCTTTGTACTTAAAATTAACTAATTACTTCGTTAAATCTACATAAAATGTTGTATTCTTAAAATTAGAGGTTCACTGGCTTATTTGTACGAAAAAGTTGTTTCTTAAAGTTAGAGATTCACTTGGCTGACAGGGTGGAAGAATTATCATGAGAGTCAGAGGCACTTCGCTTTAGTGATGGCTGTCCAGGGTCCAGTGGCTGCTTTGTATGCAGAGTCCTCGCGTTCGCACTAGGTATTCAAGTACCTCCGGATCGGGAGTAGGTACAACGCGGCGATAATCAGAGGCCTGGGCGGTCTCCGGGATTTGATCTCCGAAGGGCAAAGATAGGACTTCCTTCTCGGATGGAAGCGTAACACTCACTCGCGGAACAGAGCCTGGGCGACTCTGCCGTAGATCTCCGAAGGGCGGAGATAGGACTTCCTTCTCGGATGGAAGCGTAATATTCACTCGTCGTCAGAGGACCTGGGCGGCCTCTCCGAGGAGCGAGAATAGGAACCTTCCTGCGCGGAAGACTGAACCTGACTCTGTGTGCTTCCTGCGCGGAAGACTGCACCCGACTGTCTTTTCGTCAGAGAGCCCTCTGTAGGGATCTCGTTCTTCCGCCTCATTTGGCAACGGGCGACTGCTCCCACGGTCATTATGAATTTTGTCGGTGCGACTGTGTGTGTCTAGCCGCCAGGGTCGGTTTTATGACCCAATTGGCAGTCTCTCCGAAGGGAGGCTCATTTCCTTTGAAGTCTTTATTGCTGTCCAATAAAATCTCAAAGGAATTGCCGACTTTCTAAAATAGTAATTAAGGACGGTTTATTTTACGATGTAGTACTTTACAATAGGCTCGGCTAGCCTTTGTGCTAATTCATTTTATGGCCGGTCTCCTCTGGGAATTTTTATTACCTGAAATGCACATTTAAGACTAAGTATGTCGGTGAATTTGGTCATTCTTATAGGTATTACAAAAGGATATATCACTAGTATTACATTTTAAAATATATATTATCATGTATACTTCGGTAGGTATGATCATAGATATACCATTCACATTATGATCTACTGTAAACCATAGAAAATATTATTGTGATTTGACAGCTGTAAAATCCATAGAAATATATATGTCATGTTAGATTTTAACTGTCAAATACTTTGTTTATTTTATGCTTATACTACACGTCAAATCTTTCTGAATACAGATCGAATATCGAAGCCAAAGTTCAAAGAGAAATCTCTAATCAGCATTCTAGTACAACTTAGTCACTCATTACATTCCTATACTTACAAGTTATAAAATGGATATTTTAAAGTTCTATAATTTGATAAATAGTGTCTTAAAATCACATTTAGAAGTATTAAATATTAAAACTAGGTTAGTTATTATTGTAATTATTAGTTTACTCTACCAATAAACACACGTTCAATCATTTTTTCTACCCACAGACGAATAATCTATCATTGGCAATAAAATAGAACATATTTAACCTATACTTTTTATGTGTTTCTCTATTTGATTTAACCTTTGGAACGTCGGCCTTCCGAGATCTACTACTTCCCGTAGTATGCCAAGGATAGATTTGCGCTCGGCTCGTCTGAGTCCATTAAAGTAATAACTATTTTTTTGTAAATTGTACCGTCCTACCAGATAATGTTTTTATACATTTAAAAAAAATTGTGTTTATCTATCATAAATAGTTTCCCGAAAATAGCTACTTGTATTCAGAGAATTAATTTTTTTACCTCGCCGATCGGATACGCCTGCATTCAACGGATACAAGTTTTACGTATCCGATCGGTGCACTAAAAGCTAATTCACTTGTCTATTTTTTTTCAGACCAAACGCAAGCAGTGGATTATGGGTCTATCTATTATTACCCGCATGTCTTTCTGGGACTGTTCTTAGACTACCAACTTCCGATGCGTTTAATTTAACAGCCGTCTGTTCTTTAGGACTCTGTCTGTCTTCCATACTGTTTATAGTGTTCCCAAAGAATTTAGATAAAGGAGACTTAAAGAATTGGTGTGGCTTGGTTTTCCCAGCAATATTCCTATTCATGATACATTGGATTCTAATGCACAAAGGTAAATAGTAAACTTGTTTTAACCAAACTTGCTGAAGGTAGTAAGGATGAAGAAGGAGAGTGAAAAGATCATAGTTGGGAAGTAGGTACCTGACTATTCAGATCTGGTCACTGAAAATATCCAAACCATTTTTAACAATCGATTCTGATTGGTGGACTCTCACCAAGGCATTGCTGAAAGATTCTTTGATTTTTTAAACAATGTGCAAATATGTTCAATGGCAACCCATCACCGCATTTACATTTTACATTTATTATTTATCATATTTGGCCACTTTACAGGAGAGACCAACAAGAGCTACAGAAAAAGAACACCACATACATAATACATGAATGAAGCAATGATAAAAATATCCATTTTAGAGAACATTCTCGTCAAAGTCTTGACAAGGTTTTGGTGGAGTCCATGATTTTAGACATACTAAAAGATAATCTTAAAATATTTTCGTAAAGCCTGACAAAAATCATTTAGACTGGTTTCAAAAATTTCAAGGCACTGGCTTGAGTTAACAAGTCTCGACATTCTGAATAGCAGAGAATGGTACCCATGATTAGTAGAGTTTTGATTGAAGAAAAGCAATTCATTGTTTCTACGGCAAGGAACATTGAACTGAGTAATATTGAAAAAAATCCTGTTTTATTTATTTCAATTTTATTTTATTCTTTTAACATTAACTCCACCTAGGAGATGAGACTGCCTGAGGAAAATAATTTCCCTCGGGGCCTATAACATCTTTGGGGATAGAGTGTTAAAGGTATTTTTAAAGAAAGGAAGGAGCGGAAGTTCGGGGAAGGAATAAGGTATGAGGGGTGGGTAGGAATCTGGGGGGGTGTGTCCAGGAATGACGGATGCATGAATCCATCCCTCCCACTGCGCTGCAAGGCGATGGGTGGAGTGAGGCCGACTGGAGATTTCAAGGGGTCTCCCTCAACCAGCCTCTCGTAGACATCTGCCACCAAGACCTGGACAAACCTCACCCTATGAACCCAGGCACCCCTGCTAACTCACCAAACGAGACCTATGGCAGAGGTGTTGGTTATCCAATTAATGGTTCCTGGGACGGCGGGTACCCTTACCCACCAAATTAAAATTATCCCATGTCAGTGACTGAGTTGGCATCACGTTTGGGTCCCACCCAGGCGTCATGAGTTCAATTCCTCGACTGGCTAAGTCCTCCATCACGACACAAGCAACATCTTCAGCTTACTGCGATTGTAGTAGGAGATTTTCAAATATTCTCTGATTATTCGTAACCCGAGAATGTTTGTCTTCCTTTTAAATAAAAAAATGTTCACGAACGTGGCATTTCATGTTGATATATTATATGCAGTGATGGTTGACCATCAAAGATATTATACTGTATTTGAATGTATTTAAATACTTTAGTACATTGTCAAATAACCCATGTGAGTTATTATTTCGAAAAGTTGAGCAAATATGTAATTGCATAGCATGGCATTAAATTTTAGATATTTATTATTTTATAACTAGAAAATGTCATTACTATGGCAACACGAAGCTACTCACTCTATCTTTGAAATGTGTTTCTGTCTTAAAACAACGCAAAACATCATAATTCATTTTTTCACATAATTTTTTTAATTTATAATTTTAATCTGTGAATTTATTTTGTTTTTTTATTTTCCTGTCATCTAATACGTAGTTATTTCGGCACATTAATTTCAGAAATTCGAAAAATCGCCTTTCGATGTAATTATCTTTCTTGCAAGGCATTAAATAATGAAAAAAGCTTAAACATAAAATTGTCTTAGAATATGATGTAGAATCATCTTCTTTCGGAACGTACCACTTATTTCTGAGCACCGTTTGGTTAAAGTAAAAAATATGCACTTGGACCATTGCACTTTTTTTTAATTATAATCGTTTTCCTATGAACCATCTTGGTGATACCATCTAATCATTTTAAACAATAATTTTTTGTCCACTATCAAATATCAGGCTGTATGTAATTATTTTCTCTTCTTTTTTCCAGATCCTTTATTTTCAATGTTAACTGGTGTTGCTATTTCACTTGGCTTCAAACACACTCTTTTATTCGTGTTGAAGAATTGTTCATTGAGTTTCACTGTGGGGGAAGCTCTGTTGGTGGTTCAATCCATTGTCTTATTTGTGTTCAATGCGCTACTCAATATCCACAGATCCTGGAAATTCACACCCACCGATAATTATGATGTTATTACTTTAATTTTACAGGTAAACAAACTATAAATTACTTCTAATATTTTTTTACATATTCACACTTTGTCATTATCTGGGCAATAATGGAAGAAAACTGACTATCAAAGAGGTTTCTCTTTAATCGAACTGCAGGACCAAGGTGGCAACCCATAAATAATAAAAGCAAGAGATATTGGCCATGAACCATTATTAGTATGAAATCGTTGCACCAATATCGTTCACTACTGCAAATTGCATCTATGCACAGCAACACCACACTTTTGTTTCTACCTACACACCAAACGCATAACTTTCATTGGCTGTACCGTTTTAATAATCCGTGTGCAGTTTGATCATAGCTCTACCACAGTCGGTACTTATTTATTTTATTTAATTTGTACAAATATTTATGACATTACAGATTTTTATTATAATTGCATTATAATATATGTAATTCAATGACGAAATCCCTGTAAATACATTATAGAACATTGAAAACAAATTGATTTTTTGATCCACCGTATTTAGGAAGTATGTAGCTCTCCCCACAGGTGAGTTCATAAATAATTTTGTGCTGCTCGCTCGACTGTACAGAAGGTTATGATGACGTCCTCGAGAGTGAGATTCCGGTATAAAAAGAATCTCAGTGTTAAATATTTTACCATTAAGTAAAAGAAAAAATATTTTAGTAGACCAATACCTCTACGTGTCTCTAAAAAGTGGAAATTGGTCATAACCAAAATATAGATAGATGGGTATAGCTAAGGGTATCATCCGTAGAGATACAAAAATAAAAAATTCTTGTGAACTCTTTCGATGCACAAAATGTAAGTTAGTTCGTGTAAGGCCCAAATGATAGAATTTGACTCCAATACACTTAACACTAGCGTGTTGTATAATAACCTCAGTGTTTGCGTGTTGTGAAATGAATATGAATTTCATATTACAAAACCTAGAAGCTTGTATGCTCCGCTTACTAAATCGTTGATTAGTTGGTGAAAAGGTTTACTGTCGTAAACCTACCTACGCTTCCATGCCATATCTCCCTATGTTTCTATTATCTATGAGGCAAAAACTGCAGTGATAAGGAACTGGAGGAAAACAGCAGGAATGGAAGCTTTTCCTAGAGGAAGCCAAGACTCTTCAAGGATTGTAGCACCAGTCTTTCTCAAACAATATACTACTCTAAAATACGTGCTTTATTTATATGCATATTTTTATATAAATTTTTTTTTTTTACTCTACACTCCTGATTTTGCAAAGGCAAATCATAATCCTTCTTTTGAATTTTAAGTTAAATACAGAGTATGCATCACCTTATTTTTTCCATTTCTTTCCAGGTTGGACTCCTAACCACGCTTCTGATAGTGATGACCATTTTTAAGATGCAAGAACGGATGGATTTAAACATGTTCGTCATTACAGTGGGTGGTTACTTGTCTGTGATGGTGGGCATCCTCCATGTGCTGCTTAAAAGAAGCGCAATCGTTTGGATGACATCGTTTGTCTTCGATGACTACAATAAGGTATATTGATATTACGTACGTATTCAGAAAACTTTTAAAAGTCAATCACAGCTGATACACGACATGATGCAGTCTTCTCTCCCGATCTTATTAACACATCTTTTATATTAACTAACTCCGCACAGGGGGCCCCGGTGTTTCCCTCAGGTTCTACATCATCTTTGAGGATGCTGTGCGGGAGGAAGAAGTGAACCTGGCTCCATGTTGTAGGAGGTAGGAAACTAAGTCGGCGAATCATTTCACAGCTGAGCTGTTAAACACGTCATAAAAACAATTAGTTTTCGTGCGACATATATCAACTGTATATAAATGCTCGGCACGTTTTTACCTTGTCTCCTGGCTGTGTGTCTATGCTGAAAGCATCAATGTTGCTAGTTCTAATTCTTAAGGTAACGACTGACTTGAGCATTCGCTTGTTGTGAATATTCACTCGTCTCGAGCAAAGTTAACTGTGCCAGAATATTCATAGCGAATATTCGGCTCGGCCCGCTTGGCCTTCTTCAACACTCCAAGTCTGAATGGCGGACGTAGATGTTGTGTGTGCTGTCTTTCTAGTCCGATACTCTTATTTAAAGAAGAAAAAAAAACGTGTTTGGGTGACAAACTTGTGCAAAATGAGAAAATGTATTTTTTTATATACTTACACCAATAAACACACTCCCGGGCGAGATGCTCTGGATGCTCGGTGCAGCGACTGACATAGTGTGCCGAATGGCAGACATTTACAAGGGGATTTGCTAAAAAATCGACATCCGGTCGGAGCGCATCGTGTTGACATGGCGAATATTGATGTTGGAACGTGTTCAAAACGAGCAAATGCTCAAGTCAGTCGCCACCATTAGTCTAAACAATTCAGAAAGTTTTTTTACCCTGACAAAAAACTCCTAATACCATCATTATAAGCCGTAGATGTTGCTTGTGTAATGATGGAGGACTTAGCCAGGAGGGGAATTGAACCAACGACACCTGGGTGGGAACACATTTGTCAACTCAGTCACTAACCGGACTATGGTAAACAGCCAATTGTCTATTCTGTAGTCTCAGAAGAATGCCACAACACTTTTTGCACTAACAAACAATGAATATTATGCATTATGAGACACTGTGAGACTATAATATTGAAGACCCTTATGTTTGTACATAATAATAATTCAGGCTCATTCGTGATACCGTTTTAAAAGTCATAATTCAAATCTTTTGTATTTCAGACATGGATGATAATTTACTGGCTAATTGCATCGGCCCTTGGTGGCCTCGCTGTAACTGGTCAAATTTTTGCCGGAACCAAAGCAACTACTTCCCACCGCAAAACATTCCACATTCTCTCTACAATAGTCTACTTAACTGGCTACATTTATGAATGCAATCTTATTTACTTGGCGTCTGGTTTAGCACTGGCAGTCCTCATTGCTTTGGAGGTATGTAATTCATTTCAAGCAGATAAACACATAAATGTTGCAAATAATACAAAAGTACACCAATAAAAATGTGGGAATGAATTAATTTACCGTGCTTAGTTTATGTTGATTTCTGTTTCAGACATTGAGGAAACTGAAAATAGGAAGCGTTTCCGTATTCCTAAATGAAGGATTTGAATTATTCGCAGATGAAAAGGTATGGTATAAAACTTCAAACCTCAAATCTTCAATACTTATTTTATTTTAGAAATAAACAGTACATATATAAAGTGAGTGGTGTACAATTTACAAGGTTTTTGAAAATTATTATAAATATTGGTACAATGACATGTCTCAATAAAATATCTGGTGAGTGATTATATACATTTTATCGGGTGGGGTTAGTACATGCTAGAGAATGATTTAAGGTAAAGATAAAACGGTACCTATAAGAAAAATGTGTATAAGTGTGTGTGTGTGTGTGTGAAAGTGTATGTGTACCTATGTTACTGAATAGTGCTATGTGGTGGAGAGTTGTGAGTGAGCATTGATTAAGTTCCGAGTAATGTTTTTCTTAAATTCAATTCAAATAGTTTTTTTTTTACTTTACGATTTTTGCAATTTAAGACATTTTTAAAGAAATTGTATTAATGTACATAAACATTATACAGCAAGAATTAATCGTGGCTGTTTTGGCATATTAACGAGGAGAGGGACGTTGGAGAGTTATTATTTATTAATTATATAAATTGAAAATACAGTTTGTATATACCACTTTACTTAAAATATATAAATATTTCTACATGTTTCGATAGCAATGCTATCATCTTCAGGAATAAAAAATTATATATTATTATAAAATTATTCATTTTAATCGAACTCCTCAGGCACTATCTCTCTTCAGTGACATTTAGGAATCGGTTTGGGGAAGAGGTGGGTGGGGGTAGTCAACTATTTGACAATCATGCATTTAAGGGCGAGAGGGACGTCGGAGAGTTAGTATTTATTAATTCAAAATAATGATAATATTATTGTGCAATACGATAAACATGGTATTTTTAAAGAGAAAAATATTTATTACGTTTTTTTTTTATTTACATGGGCTTAGCATTTATCAAAATATAATCAGAAATATTACACATTTCTGACCATTCTACGCATGTTTTACAAAAACATTTAAAAAGTAGAATATCCTTAAAAAATGCTGTGAAGGTTTTTCTGTAACTTGTCGATAAGATAAATTAAAAAAAAGAACAGTGTGTGGTTTAATTTTTTTATGAACACTACGTAACTTTAATTTTTTTTTTTGTAATGCGGATTACAACTCTTTGGTTATGTTTATTTACAAAAACGCAACGATAAAGGATTTAAAATACTTGTAAAACATACAATGGGACGGTCAGAAAAAGTAATATTTCTGATTAGATTTTGATGAATACTAAGCCTATGTAAATTTATAAAATATTTTTATATTTAAAAACATTATGTTTATCGTATGGCGTAATAATACTATCATTATTTTGAATTAATAAATACTAACTCTCCAACGTCCCTCTCGCCCTTAAATGCATGATTGTCAAATAGTTGACTACCCCCACCCACCTCTTCCCCAAACCGATTCCTAAATGTCACTGGAGAGAGATAGTGCCTGAGGAGTTCGATTAAAATGCTCGTCGCGGGATGACAAAAAAGAAAACCGCGTACTAGCAGCTGGCCAATTCTGGAGAAGTTAAGTGATCAGTGAGGTGAAATAAGTGCTAAGGATCCACGAACAAGGTAGGCATAATTCAATTTCCGTGGCATCCTCCCGTTTCTATTCAGTACTTCCTTCACCCCTTTTTCCTCATCTGGTTCTCCAGAATAACTTCGCCGCCAGTCCAGAATTTGGAATTCATTTGGAGCTATCGAAACAGTGGCGTATAAAATTAATTAAAAATAGGTAAATTTTATACTAGCAGCAACAAAGCTAGCTGTTTAAAAGCACCTTCGTTAATGCTAAATACATATGCTAATATCCGAATTTATTCTGTTCAAAAACAAGAATGCCCTCCCCATCGGTATGACCATTGACAAGTTTTTCTTGCAGGTTGAGAAATAAAACAGTCTATGCTGTCCGTGACGGAGATAACCATTAGGAACATAGACATGAACTCTCCATAATAATAAGAGTTAATTTCTATAGCGCAGTTTTGTGAAGGTTCACCTCAACATGATAGCTGAGTTTTCAAATCATCCACGAATCAGTCTGAAGAAATATGTAACAATGTCCACATCAATTCTGACTAGTAGATGGTTCATTCCGAACATACCCAAAAGAAATTCGGTAGGATAGAGCCATGGATAGTACCCATACTAGCTCAGGTTAAGAAATCTCATAAATTCATTCTCATCTCTCTCCAATGTGAGGGAATACTTCACCTGATATGGGCTCCAAATTATCGACCCACTCTCAAGTCTACTCCTTACTAAGGAATTGAATAGAATTATGAGAACCCAGGTATCTCTAAAATACCTTGCAGTCCGTAAAACAAAGCCCAACATTCTCAATAAAGTACTACAACCCATGTCGATATGAGCATAAAATGTCAGCCTACTTTCAAACATGATCCCAAGATCCTTCATAGTGGAGACACATTTTAAACTTCGGATGTCCATTGTCTACCAGTAATACCAAGTGAATAATACACGCCCTAGTACAAAAAATGACAAAATTAAACATTTAGATATATCGAACTTAATCTTATTCCGTTTACTCCAGTCGACAATTCTATCTATACTGACTGAAGTCGATTGCAGTCTTCTAAAGTTAGTATTTCTAATAATAGTTTTAGGTCATCAGCTAAGAGAAGGTACCTAGAATACCAAATAACTTCTGAAATATCATTAATAAATATGGAAAAGAGGAGTAGGCCTAAATTAGAGCCTTGGGGTACTCCTGATCGTACAAAAAATAGAATAGATGTAAATACCCCATGCAACACAAATTGTTTCCTGTATGCTAGACAACTAGCAAAAAATTTGAGAATCCTATTATAACTAGTTTATTGAGTAAGGCGTCATGATTAACAGTATTGAAGGCCTTTGAAAGGTCATTAGATGAACAATCTAATTGGTGCCCTTATCCAAAAATTTTAATAATTAATAAATATCAATAGGTTAGTTGCTGTTAATCGACCTTTTCTAAATCCATAAACCTTGAGGTAGTGTGTATTTATGAAGAATCGATTCGAACAATTTAGCCGATGCGGATAGTATTGCAACTGGTCTGCAATTTTCTACAGAAGTCTTTATACCGCTTTTGAAAATCAGAAAAATTTTGGATATTTTCCAGGAATTAGGAAATACATCAGTTTCAATTTAAAGGTTAAATAAGAAACTTAGTATCAGTTTTAAAAAGTGACACAACCTTTAAAGAAGAATACTGGAAAAAAGTCTGGCTAAGTCAATGTGTATTTTTTTTTAATGACGGTAGGGAATCAATAAATATGTTGAGATTACAGTTGGGAATAATAATAAAAATACATAGTATGATTAACTTAAATGGCCTCCATGGTCGAGGGGTAAGGCTCTCGCCTACGAATCCGAAGGTCGCAGCTTCAAATCCCGGCGTGCGCAATTAAATTTCATTTTATTTATTTGTCCTGTTTCACAATTAATTCATTTAAAAATAATATGTGGTATATTTCCGCATGTTCCAGAGTGGAAGATACTCTGAGTATCGCCCTGGTGAAAGACCACCATTCAGAATTGAAACGATGCTTGAAATGGCTTTTACCCGTGTTTGGTGACCAGATCTGAATAGCCATGTATTTCCCCACTTTCCTCTTCCCCTCCCTCCAATACCTTCAGCCTCAAAAAATTCTTAATTGGGTATGCCATATTCTCACTGGCTCCAGACGGTTGGGAGCAGTTGGGACTCTTGTGCGGCAATTATATTAAAAAAAAAGGAATACCAAAAGTCTGTAAATGGTGATATTCTTTCTTTTAACTGGACAACTGCTCTATACCACTGAGTTATAGAGATATCCTTTAGACCCGCCTATGGATATTTCAAATATTTATATGTAGTTATTATTATTATTAATAATAATAAGAATATTTGGATGATTTGTATATTGCGTTCACTACTTTATCGATCTGTAATACTAAACTATATAGTTATTATTATTGTTTCATGTTTTGTCCATTAGAGCAGTCACTAGGGTTCTGCGACGGTTTCCCAGAACTAAGAATTCAGCTGTCAGACACAAAACCTAACTTTAAGACAAATGTAAAATAATTCATTTTCTTAAAGTTTGGGATAATTCGGATGAAAAAAACGTAGACCAGAACTTTCGAAAATCGAAATTATAAGAAAAAAATTGTGGTCTTATGTGAATATATTTGGAGTACCAATAGAATCGTATTCATCACTCTCGAACAAAAGATAAAGAACTTGCCAAGAATTTTAAGGAAAAACTCCATAAACGTCTTTTTAGATCTTGCTCGGCTCAAAAAATACTTTCAGTAAGTCGTCCAGTACCTCAATATTTCAAAAGTAATAGAAGTGAGTTTTGAATTTACCGAGAGCCTTTGATCAAATTTCTGGTTTCTGTGATCAAAACATTCTCCTTTCTGTTTTACAAAATACAAAAGGGTTTGTGACGAATTTTTGTATCAACCGCCCAGAATAACATGCTTTTTTTACATTGTATTTAATATTTCATGCTGATAAAAACGACAGCATTTTGTGGTTTGACCTTAATGCAGAAAAATTTCGTCTGTGGCGGTTTGTTTTAAAGTGATGTTTTAAAGATTTCTGTTTTAAAAAAGACTGAAATCATTTTTTTGGTTTGACGTTGGATATAATAAAATTCTCAATATATTTTATGATGCTTAAAAGAATTTTTAAAAATCGTTTTTGTTGTCTACGTTTAATGTATTATTGCAGAAATTGCGATATTCATAAAAATTTATTTAAAACATTTCTACTTGGGACTGTACTTCTTTCATATATATTTAGGAAGGGGTTCAACTTGCTTTTTTTCAAATTAGGGTTCCGCTAACATCCAAGCGACTCTTTAGGGTTCCGTGGCTGAAAAATTTAAGAAATCCCTGCCTTAGAGAACTCCTTTTATTTATTTTAAACTAACGTAATATTATTTTTTATACAACATCGCTGCTGGATGGATTCTGCCATTAGGTTAAAAAATCCTTTAAAAAATTTGATAAAATATGTCAGTATATATTTTATGGTCCTCTACAAAAGATTTGACCATCTATTTTAGGACGCAGGAGGCCTTTCTCTGACTCCCCTGTACCTGCTCATCGGAATGGCCAGCCCTCTCGCACTGAGATCTAATTCCTGCTCCTCCGGCTCTCTGCTGACTTCCATTAGTGGACTCCTGTCTGTTGGAATTGGAGACACCTGCGCTAGTTACTATGGCAGTCATTACGGAAAGACAATGTGGTCAGGTAAAAAGAACACAGGAAAATACTTTCATAATAATAATTACTTATACAATTTTTAATTATTAATTATTTTTATTGAGATTTAAAAACCTCATTTTAATATTTAATCATTGTAGAAAATAATCCATCCGTTTTCATATTTCATTTAGGTTATGTTAATATTATTTTCTACAATGATTAATTACAACGTTTATAGGCAATAAACATTGACAAAGACTAGTTTCCGTGTTGAAACTTTGATGTTCACTACCCATATATATTTCGGTGCATTTTCTTTTCTACGTTGTAATATTGAAAGAAGGGTGAATGCAGGAAACTCTATTAGCGGAGGACTAAACGCAGTTGGCACAAACAAAAAGTTGTCCAAAGAAGCGAAGCTAGCAGTCCACAATGTAGTGCTGATACCAACCCTGATGTATGGCAGTGAGGCATGGAACTGGCAGACGAAGGATGAAAGTAGACTGAATGCTGTAGAAATGAGATCTCCGAGGCGAATGTCTGGTAAAACCATGTATGATTGTGTGAAAAATATTGAGATTCGTAAAGAATATAAGGCTGATGTAAGCGTAATGAGTAAAATTAAGAAAGGGAAGCTTAGACGGTTTGAGCATGTAGAGTGAATGAACGAAGAAAGGAGTGTAAGAATATATGATGCAAATGTGAACGGAAGAAGAAGCCGGGGACGTCTGAGGAAGATATGGCACGATCAAGTGAATCAAATACTAGAGTCGGGCCATGTCAGAAGTCAGAATAACAGAAGAGAATGTATGAGACGTTGTATGAAAGTGAATGTAGTAAGAAGTGTATGCCAAGATCGAGTTGTTTGGCGGTCCGTCCTCTCTACCTACCCCTGCGGAGAAACGGCGTGATGGTTAGTTAGTTTTATCTGTTGACTACATTAAACAAAATTCTTTTTTTCCAGGATCATGCAAATCGGTAGAGGGAACTTTGGCAAATATGGCTGCCCAATCCATCACACTTTTTTGTCTAAGTTATTTTGGTGAGTTTTTAAAACATTATTTGCTGTCAAAAACTAGCTTGTAGATAATAGCCATAGCGTGGCAGTAAGAGTTTTTGACTCTTGAGCGGTGATTTCGAGTTCTAAATATTATATTATAATAAATTACATCTTATGAAATGCATTATAATAATTAATTTCTAATCAAGTTGATTGTTTTTCAGGTTTTATAGATTCCGGCGTGTGGACTGCTGTTATTTGCATAGCTGCAGTCATAACAAATTCCACAATTGAGGCAAAAACAGACCAAGTTGATAACCTTACGCTGCCACTTATAACATACTTGGTACTGTTATTAGCATAGTAAAATTGATATACGACTAGTCAATGAAAGGTCTCAAAATAAATAATGACGGAGTAAAGATTCCCAGTGAAGCAAATAAAGATTATTGTATTAGAAAGAGAGGAAAGAAACGGAAGCATTTACAAGTACAGTGAAACTCACTTAAGAAGTTCCCACTTCAGAATTTTGGTTTTTTCGGTCCCTTGAAGACTGAATTTTAAAAATGGCCCAATTTATCCCACATATAAGGTTTTCCCACACAGAAGTTTTTTTGTCCATGTCACGGCTGAGCTGTCTGTTTCATACATAACTTAATTTTGGTTTTGAGGCCAAAATACCCATCCAAACTGAATGATATATTTTTTTTATATAAAGGTTTAATAAATAAGTACGGATTAGAAGTACTTTATTTATTTTTGTTTTAAATTATGAATCCATGAAAAAAAAAACAATTTTCATAATTTTAGAGGCAACTTAGTGGGGGTAAATGGGGTAAAACTTTTTTTTAAATCACTGTTAGCCCCCAAATAATTGTTAAAGGTGCCCCTAAAATCGCAAAAAATCAATTCTTTAATGGCCTATTATATTTCATAATCTAAAACAAAAATAAATAAATTACTTCTAATCCGTACTAGATATTTACTATACTTATGATGAAAAAAAAATCATTAGGTTTAAAATTAAGTTTTGTATGAAACAGGCTGCGCAGCCATTTCTCTTGAGAGTTTCACTGTACATAAATACGACTGAAGTATTTGCCCTTCATAAGCGTGTATCCTTGTTCTGTGATATCTAAACAATAACATGTGAATTCTATCCTCACCAAATATTTTTTACTAGATTATATTCCATGTAGGTTTGTTGCCATTCGTCGTTTTCCATTGATGTTGTACAAATAACTTATTCACTTTTAATAAAATTTGTGTACAATCTTTTGTTTGGTTCACCTTGATCCCAAATAAACTTATATCCTTCCCCGTATCGCATTGGGCTAGCCTTTAATGAAGTATGATCTATTTATTACTTACTCAAAGATTGCAGGTTTAAGATCGGCAACTACAAACAAAATTTATTTATAAATTGGCATGGGATTTTTCACATGTACAAATTTATAAATGTTTTTAAAAGATTGCACTCTGAGCCCAAGTGGAATATAAAGCACTTCTGTAGTCATGCTAACTAGCCGCGCGCACTATCCAGTCGAACTGCAGGGGCCCAATAGATCACTACAAATTTCGATGAAAATATATTGAAGCCAACCAGTCGAAACATGACGATAGGCAGCCATATGGAAATGTGGCTGCAGAGGCCGGCCGCGCACCAGGCAGCCAGACTCCCACAGCTTTGCCGCCGTGCAAGGCCAGCCTTAATACTTTCAAATGTCTTCAGAATTGAAACGTTGCTTGAAATGGCTTTTAGCCGTGTTTGGTGACCAGATCTGAATAGCCAGGTATTCCTCACCTTCCTCTCCCCTCCCCTCCCCAATACCTTCAGCTTCACAACATTCCCCAATTGGGAATGCCAGTCTCACTGGCTCCAGACGGTTGGGAGCAGTTGGGACTCTTGTGCGGTATTCATATAAAAAATCTGCTATCAAATAACCAACAACCATCTTAATTTTAAGATTTATTTATTGTTGCAAAATAAAAGGTTAAATTGAGGCCTGCAAAATATAAGATGAAAATTTCAAAGTAAAGTTACATAATAATGTTGAAAAATGTTCCAAATAGTCGAATAATGGTTACAATAAAAGCATACTAGATTTGAATGATGAAAACTTAGTTGCCACCGCGGAGGCGCAGCACCAAGTGAAGTGTGGATTCCTTCTGGATGTTATAGTCCGACAAAGTGCGTCCATCCTCGAGCTGCTTGCCAGCGAAGATCAACCTCTGCTGATCTGGGGGGATACCCTCCTTGTCCTGGATCTTAGCCTTAACATTCTCGATGGTATCGGAGGGCTCTACTTCCAGAGTGATGGTCTTGCCGGTCAGGGTCTTGACGAAGATCTGCATACCTCCTCGGAGACGAAGCACTAGATGGAGGGTAGACTCTTTCTGGATGTTGTAGTCGGACAAAGTGCGTCCATCCTCGAGCTGCTTTCCGGCAAAGATCAACCTCTGCTGATCTGGAGGGATTCCTTCCTTATCCTGGATCTTAGCCTTGACATTCTCAATGGTATCGGAGGGCTCTACTTCCAGAGTGATGGTCTTGCCAGTCAGGGTCTTGACAAAAATCTGCATACCCCCTCGGAGGCGCAATACAAGATGAAGGGTGGATTCTTTCTGGATGTTATAGTCCGAGAGCGTACGTCCATCTTCCAGCTGCTTGCCAGCAAAGATCAACCTTTGCTGATCTGGAGGAATTCCTTCCTTATCTTGGATCTTAGCCTTGACATTCTCAATGGTATCGGAGGGTTCGACTTCCAATGTGATTGTCTTGCCAGTTAATGTCTTGACGAAGATCTGCATTCCTCCTCGGAGACGCAGCACCAAATGAAGGGTGGATTCTTTCTGGATGTTGTAGTCGGACAAAGTGCGACCATCCTCGAGCTGCTTGCCAGCAAAGATCAACCTCTGCTGATCTGGGGGAATACCTTCCTTATCCTGTATCTTAGCCTTGACATTCTCAATGGTATCGGAGGGTTCGACTTCCAATGTGATTGTCTTGCCAGTTAATGTCTTGACGAAGATCTGCATTCCTCCTCGGAGACGCAGCACCAAATGAAGGGTGGATTCTTTCTGGATGTTGTAGTCGGACAAAGTGCGACCATCCTCGAGCTGCTTGCCAGCAAAGATCAACCTCTGCTGATCTGGGGGAATACCTTCCTTATCCTGGATCTTAGCCTTGACATTTTCAATGGTGTCAGAGGGTTCTACTTCCAAAGTGATGGTCTTGCCAGTCAGGGTCTTGACAAAAATCTGCATACCCCCTCGGAGACGGAGCACCAAGTGGAGGGTTGACTCCTTCTGGATATTGTAATCGGAAAGGGTTCGGCCATCTTCTAATTGTTTTCCAGCGAAGATAAGACGTTGTTGATCCGGAGGGATCCCTTCTTTGTCTTGAATTTTCGCCTTTACATTTTCGATCGTATCCGAAGGCTCCACCTCCAATGTGATCGTCTTTCCCGTCAAAGTTTTCACGAAAATCTGCATGATTGATCTGTGGACAAAGCAAATATTATAAATTTGTTCAAGATTCGTATAAGCAACAATCTGTATTTTCGCCAGATACAATAACAAAATGGCGTCGAACGGTTAACAAAGGAATCGCAATAGAAAATCGCCACTATAAAATTGAATATTGCCGGATTAAATCTGAAATAAATCTCACGTTACGTGCGTCAACACTATTGGGGCAGATAAGTAATAATTGTTATAAATAGGGGCAAAGGCAACGGCAAGATGGCGTCTGCACAACGAGAATATTATTGAATCTAGGCTGTTGCTTGTTGTTACTAGGTGCGTAAAACAATAATAGGGGCAATACGATCCACGAAAAATCGCTGGAGGGAATATAACTAAAGTTGGGATATTACCTTTACTTGATAATTTTGTTCGATGTCAGCAATCCACACTCAACAGCTCTGAAGAATCGCACCGTCAGTCTAAGAGGTAGATCCAAATTGCCTTTGCTGCGCACTTTCCCCTCGCTTCTTGACAACTGAACTGCGTATTTTGTTATTGACCCAACGCTCCGGAAATGCACCTCGATGTTTACTTCGTTATAGGGATGTGTTTTCTAATCGATTTTATTTTAATATTTCCTACAAATCGTACTTTGATGTTTAAAAAAATATTAATAAATGAATTAAAAATTACTTTGTAATCACCACTTTATTAATATATACATATCAACATGTTTCGTAAGCGTAGATTTCCTCATCAGGACATACAAAATACATCAAATTATAATATTATTAGTTATTTTAATATTATTAGTTATTATAATATTATAGGTTATTTTAATATTATTGGTTATTTTAATATTATTAGTTATTATAATATTATAAGTTATTGTAATATTATTAGTTATTTTAATATTATTAGTTATTATAATACTATAAGTTATTGTAATGTTATTAGTTATTGTAATGTTATTAGTTGCAATAATAATATATTTAGATCTAATGCAATTTTTTTTTACTTTGAAAAGAATAACATTATTTTCAGTAATTTTATTACTTTTTATTGAATTTCGACTAGGCTTATTTTGAGGCGAAATCTCCGAAAAGTTCCACCATATTTCTCAACATGTGTTCACCGGTATTTTTTTTAACACATTCCGTGAAACTACGTGCACAAATATCGGATGTTATAAAAACTAGATGCCATCCCTTGCGATATGTTTGCATCTGCGACGCTGCCAACCTTTGAATTATTAATTAAAGATTGGTATCATTACAAGTACAATTAATATAAGACATGAATTTGATTTGATATATAATTATTTACTAACTAAATTACAAAAAAAAAACTAAGGTAAAGGGCTACTTTATTTTAAAAAGTTATGTCAGTTAGCGTCCTTCAAATGGGCGGTAAATACGAGTACAGTTTCAAATAATATTTTATTCCTACCTACATAATAAATATTTTTGTAATTAGATAGGTACCTAGGTCTTTTATGTTCAGTCACTCTCCGGTTATTTATCTTTATGAATCCAAACTATTGTGAATATAATCACCAAAGTTCTAAAGATATTACATATAAACGATCACCTAAATGATAGTAATTATAATATGGATACCAAAAATAATTAAGGAATTTAATGGTAATCAAAAATAATTTCTGATTCACAAAATTATATCATTTCCGGCAAGCAAAAACATGGTTATTTATTACCAGATTGCGATAATTAGCATTATATTAATAGGTTAGGTTAGGTAAATATTATTCCTTTATAATATAATCTAACGTGAAGTGTAGCAACATATTTTTTGTTTTTAGTGCATACCAAAAATTTATATACTGATATAAAGCTAATATCCTTACATAGACACTTCATCAGCGCTTGACCTCCTCCGGGAAACGCCTCCCCTCTTCCCAGTCTCCTACTGTTCATTTCCAGTTCCTTATGCCTATTGGGTTTGCATCCTCACCATCCAGCCACCTAACTCATCCGCCTTGCAAGTTTATTAACCTGTGGTGTGCCACGTTCCCGCCAAATACGAACCCTCTAGAATGCCAGCCATAAAATTGAGTGTAAAGCGGCATGTCCTAGCTGACAGTAATTTCGTAATTACTCACTGTTGTTTTGCAAAATGATGTTTTTGTAAATTGTAATGTCTTACTAGGTAATGTATTTATCAAAATTGTACATATAGCATAAGTAGTTTCCCCATAATAGCTACTTATATTCAGAGAAATGATTCTTTTCTCTTCTTGACCTCTTTATACGGGTAGCTTTGTGAAAATGCTGGCAACATGCTCACTACGCCTCTAGTGGCCCGGGCTTTTAGACTTCCAGACTGTGATGCTGTTATAATAAATATTTATTTTCTTTGTAAACAATTAGGACAGTGCGCGACCAGTGAGGCTTTAAATGTTAATTCAATCCTAATAGCCTTTTTTTAAATATATATACATGAGCAAAAGGGAGTAAAATCATATGTAGTTCATATAATAATTATTTTTTGAATTTTCAATTTCTATAATTTATTAAGAATATATTTCACAGAAAATATATTAAAATGTATGAAAAGACCAATTCGTATAATTCGGGCAGATAGAGGGTGCTAGTATAGCATGTTGCCATCAAATGTCATAAATACTATTTGTTTTCATATAAAAAAGTTAAATAAAGATATTCAAAGATATTTTTATGGTTTTATTATATTTTATAAAGCTAAATAAGTGCCCTTCACAATAAAAATAAAATAATGTGATGTTTTTTTTACCTAAATAAATATATGTATAAATAAATATATGACATTGAAAATCGGATTTATTTTAATGACCCTTGATATAGCCTTTTGTAATCACCTAAAATAAATGACCAAATTCACCGAAATATTTAGATTTAAAATGTGCATTTTAAATAATAGGAATTCCCAGATTAGACCAGCCATAAAATGAATTTAGTACAAAGGCTTGCCGAACCGAAAAATCGTAACTAAAATAATATAATCTTAACTGCCATTTTGGGAAAGTCCGCAATTCCTTTGGAATTTTATGAGACTGCAATAAACACCTCAAAGGAATTGAGCCGCCGACGGAACAAAGGCCGCTGAACAATGCGGGTTAAAAGATAATACCTACAGGTAGACAGGTAGAAAGAAGGACAGTGGGCTCTCGGAGACAGTCGAGTGAAAGCTTCCACCGAGGAAGCACGAGTCAGGTGCCGTCTTCCACCGAGGAAGCACGAGTCGTTGCAAGAGTCCGCCCAGGACACACAGCCAAGTGAAACCTTCCGCCCAGGAAGGTTCCTATTCTCGCTCCTTGGAGAGGCCGCCCAGGTCCTCTGACGACGAGGGAATTCTACGCTTCCATCCCAGAAGGAAGTAACTGATCTTCGCCCTTCGGAGATCAACATCGGAGACTGCCCATGCTTCTGATTATCGCCGCGTTGCACCTACTCCCGATCCGGAGGTACACGAATACGTAGTGCGAACGCGAGGACTCTACATACAACGCAGCCACTGGACCCTGGACAGCCATCACCAAAAAGGGAAGTGCCTCTGACTCTAATGATAATTCCTCCCACAATGTCAGCCAGTGAACCTCTAATTTTAACTACAAAGACTTTAACAGTAGAATTAAGTAATTGCCTAAGCCAGTGAACCTCTAATTTTAAGTACAAAGACTTTAACAGTAGAATTAAGTAATTACCTAAACCAGTGAACCTCTAATTTTAAGTACAAAGACTTTAACAGTAGAATTAAGTAATTGCGTATCTAGTTTTATTAAATTTATTATGTCTAATTAAGATTTACCCTAGTTTTAAGACTAACCCCACGTATATAAAAATAAATTACTTGTAACTACCTAAAATCGCTTTTCTATTCCTCCCTTTTTGCGTTATTCCTAGAATAATACCAACTGCCCGACGCACCGTCATATCACCCTTCTAGATAATGATTGGTCAAAATTAATAAACAAAAATATTCCAACTAGTATTCAACCAGCGTTCTACACAAATAACAAATTGAAGAATTATGTTTTAAATAATAAAGATAGTGATGTTAGTATTAAAAAATCGGGAGTTTATAAACTCAACTGTCATGACTGTAATGCATTTTATATAGGTAGAACCACCAGAAGTTTCGACATTAGAGTTAAAGAACATATTAGAGCATTAAAAAATAACAGTGAATCGGAATTTGCGGATCATTTAATAGAAAATGATCATACTTTTGATATAGATACAGGATTAAAAATACTTCATACGGGATACAAAACAACACAAATGAATAATTTAGAAATACTAGAATTTTGAAAAAGCGATAATTTTAAAATTGATATAATCAACAAACAAAAAAACTTTTTTGGTTACCCTATATTTAATATTTTCCCACTTAACAGGCCTTCCTACTCTAATGACAATTCCAACAACTTGACAATTTCCTAATTATACCTTTGTCACCTTCCTTTAACGATTGTAATTTCCTAATTATTTGTCTTTCCCCTACCACCCCTCCCCACTTAAATCTTTGTAATTTCCTAATTATTGTAATTTCCTGATTGTAATTTCCTAATTACTTGTCTTTCCCCTACCACCCCTCCCCACTTAAATCTAACTATTCTATATTTTAATAGTTAACTTCAGTATACATTGATACCTGAAGATGTGAGCATCACTCACGAAACATGTAGTAATATTGTATATTAATAAAGTGATGTATACAAAGTTATTTTGTTTTAATTTAAAAAAAATATGTTGGCACCTGACAAAATGACAAGGTAGAAGAATTATTTCCTTACCAAGTGAATAAAATATATTTTAGAATTCTAGGATCATTTTTTAAGGTTCAAAATACTATGAGATCGAGTCGAGTCGGGTGCTTTGCTGAAGAATGCCGCTCCAGAATCGCTGACACACAAGCGGTCCAATAATAATTATTATTTTAATTTTATTTGGAATAACTTATTGAAGTTTATAAACCTCATTGTAATATATTTCTAATCATTGAAGATAATATTAACAACTCTTAGAAAAATCGGGTTAGAATCTTGTAGTCATAAAAAGGTAGCAGCCAAAATATATGGGAATTAATTGAGGATGATACCGAAAAAAATGACAGGATGAATTGGGGTAGCCGTAACTCAGTTGATTAGAGCGCAGGGTCCCGGATAGACCTTGTGGTCCCGGGTTCGAGTCCCAGATGTTACTGTTATATTTTTCTTTTATGAGTCTTTTATTAGTTTCTATGTAAAGATTATACATAATAAATTATAAATATAAAGCATATTATATAGAGAGCATGTAAGTATAATGCATAATATTATAGAACAAGTATGAAAGTCACAGTTTTCAGTCCTCCTCACTGGGGTTTCCTGTTCTGAGGCGGCCTGCATTTTTTTTTACGAAATATTCAGTTGTCTTTAAAATGTTTGCAAGTTCATTATCACTCAGTTCTCTTAACCATGTTTGACTTTAGTTTTAAAAATATTCATTTCTGTTATTTTTTTATTGATTTGGTAGGGCATTATATAAGTAGTTTCGCAGCATGACATTTAATATTCCTCTGTCCAAAAGATGTATTAAATTTGAGAATAACCAGTATATTTTGACTTATTACCCTGGTTGAGTATTTATGTTCGGCAGTGAAGTATTCAAATGCATATTTTGTCAGTTTAAATAAGACATTTTTTGTATATTTCGACCGACAGAGTTCTAACCAGACCTTTCAGAATTGTCTTAATTACTTCTTTTTTGGCTACGTTGATCCGTTCTGTGTGAGTTCCCAAGGCAGATCCCCAACCAGTTATCCCATATTCAACATAATAAACTTTTTTAATGTCGTTTGTGTTGAGGATATTACGGATGTTTCTAAAGAAGTACATGTACTTGGTGAGTTTTTTTGTAATCACATCAATGTGAGTTCCATCTGAGATGTTTGGGTTTCATGTTTCATTCTAAGAGTTACATTAATTTATAAGAAATACATATGTAAGATGCAAAGATTCAAGATTTACAAATTTAAAAGAAAAAAATTTTCAAGCATTGGTGGAAATCGGGTTAAAGAGGAAAGGCTCTTTTAAGAATCAATAGGATTTCCCTTTTGAATCTCTCTTCACCAACGCATAATATGTAAGTCGATGTCAGAAGGGATTTTGTTCAGGAGCAATATACTCCTCCCCACCGGGAGAACCATTGACAGGTTGGACCTATACAGGCAGGGAAATAGAATAATCTATAATGACACTGTCTTAGATAGTCATCAGGAGCATAGAAACTTATGCATTCCAAAATAGCTGAATTCTCTATACAGCCTTGCTGCAGTCTTAAAAAAGTGGGCAGTAACATACCCCTCCCTTCTGAGCTGCAGTTAATTAAACAATGTAATTTTGATTGTGATGTATGTACGTAACATACTAATTCTAAAATACATAACAGTACGTAAAATGAATTTATGCCGCCGTTCTTACAACAGTTGATGGTGTAATGGTCACCATAGTTGCCTTCCGAGTAGTCGATCGGGGTTCGACTCCCAGCGGCGGGAATATATTTTTTATAAAGAACATTTTTCAGCTTCACAAATTTTTCACAGTTGTGCGCTAGTATATCTATATATATAAAAATCAATGTAAGTTTGTGAGTTTGTTTGTCCTCGATGTTCTCGAAAATCACTGGACCGGTTTCAAAGTAGTTTGAATGAAATACAAAATGTAAAACTGTTGCTATAACGTTTTAAAATTATTATGAAAAACATTGAACCCGCCATGTTTTATTTAGGTTAACCCATAGATATAACACTCTGGTTAGCCACAGATTTCATATTCAAAAGAAGAAGGCTTTTTGGGTAGAATATTTTCAAAATGGAAAACACGAGTAAGTACCTACTTGAGAACTTTATGATTTAAATATATTTTAAAAAAATACATGTTTGGAATGAAATAAAATATTCAAATGAATGTTTCTTTATTTGGAGATAGTTACTTTCGCTGTCAAATCAATTATGGCACCCTAATGACAAGCAAGAATTCACAACTTCATAACTTTATAAAAACCCGAGCAAGGCCGGGTACACATCAGGTAGTAATTAAATAAAAGTCTCTTTTATAGTCGCTTTTTTCCACTCTTGTCAAATCTCCTGCCTCATATTTTTTTTTTTTTTTATTAGTTTCTATATAATTTTGATATTACAAGGTAAGGTATAAATATTATATATATTATATCCTGTGCTGAGGCGGACTAGGTTTTGCACAAAGGGGTTCCAGCGACTTCTATATTTCAACTTCAAGGTTAGGATAGGGTCTTTCCAGTAATTTCGACACTTTCTTGTTCGGCACGAAAAACCTCTCGTGAGACCACCTGTCGTGACAAGACTGTAAATTATTTAGGTACCGGATCCGAAGACACCCTCGTTCCCTTCGAGGGATGTCGGGTAGATGAATGCTGCTGGTCCTCACACACCCAGTGATTTATGTATGGGGTACTAGGTGGGCCGCTCCTCTGCCGGGTCCTGGCCTTGTAGTGACGTCCTCTTGTCTCGAGGACGTGGGCCCAGGACTTCTTCAGGCAGAGGGCTTCGGCCGAGGCAGCAAATGGTGGAGAGGGCGAGGCTGAAGAAAAGACTTATTATTATTCTGCTCACAAGTTGTGATGAGTTACGACGAGTTAAGACTGACTTTATTTTTCAAAAGTTGACATATTTATTTGATTTGTCGAATTCGACAAGCATTTTACCCCTTTCCTTGCCGCGGGGGGAACGCGCTTGCCAAACTGGCATGCAGCGTATATAATCTGCGTAAAACTGTCGGCCACCCATTTGACCGAATTCTTCAAGGTCGGCAGACGCCTGAATTTCGACGAATTTAAAAGATTTCCCTGACCAACATATAAACACTAAAACATGATATTACATGAAAAAATTACATAAAAGGTTTTGTGTAGTGATCAGGTTAGTTTACAATTTTAGTTTTTTCAGGTTGATTATAACTGTCTATTGCTGTCAAAGTTTCCCATGTCCAGATAACACAGCGCTTTCAAATGTGGCTTCGTTATCTGGTCGTAGGGAGCAGTTAGTCTAGGTGCCCTCGTGGCTGCCGGCTGCTTTATATAATCGCTCCTAGTTTATCTTGGAAATATTGGAAAGTTTTTAATGTTCCCATAGCATTAAATAACCGCAACAATTTTTAGGTTACATTTATAAAAATTACATTATTTTAATGCTGCCGTCTTGAGCTTAAATCAAGTTTATAATAAAAACCAAAATATTTCAAATATTTTAAGTTGAAATCTGCTTCGTTCTTCTGCATTAACGCATCGGGCATCGGTCATGTCGGTCGAAAGACCACATGTACTAGTGAAGTGCCAAAAGTGATTTACAACGGCTGTTCGGGCTACGGTGGTTGTAAAAAATATTTTATACAACCGGGAAGTGCCCGACCAGGGGCTGCTCTGCGATCTGCTGTGGTCCGACCCCAACAAGGACACCGCCAGCTGGGGCGAGAACGAGCTTCACCTTCACCTTCGTCATTAAGATAGTGGCCAAGTTCCTCAACAAGCATGACTTTGACCTGATCTGCCGGGTGCATTAGGTGATAGAGGACGGGCATGAGTTCTTTGCCAAGAGGCAACTGGTCACCCACTTCTCGGCACCCAACTACTGCGGGGAATTCGATAATGCAGGTGCAATGATGTCAGTGGACGACACGCTGAAGTGCTCCTTCCAGATCCTGAAGCCGGCCGACAAGCAGTACGTGCAGACCAACACCAACCGTCCCGTCACGCCACCCAGGGGCCCTATGAATCAGTCCCGCTCACCCCTTTTAAGAGTATTCTGTGTTATTTATCCTAAAAATATATGGATAATAATTCATTGTCTTAGCTTAAATACATTCTTGAATATAATGGAAACAATCACTCTGTTATTTGTGTTAGCGTCTTACAATACATCGTAAGGAATAAATACAGTTAGATTATTTTTTTTTTCAATTTAACATGTATGAAAACTTAGACCAAGCCGTATTTAGTTTTGATAATTTAACTGCATCTCTTTATATGGTCTATAAATAATGTGTAATAATGCCTGTCCAAAAAGAGAAAATAAATGAAAAAAAAAAAAAATGTAGAATAGATGTAACATAAGAATAGGAGGTAATATTTGTACAGCGCCCTTGAGGTGATTTTTCACAAAAACGGCGCTATAAAAATCATCCGATTATTATTATTATTTTTAATAAACAGAAATACAACTTTATAGTACAGTTTTTAAGTGGAATTGATTCCCCCAGCACAGTATTTTATTATACTGGGCTGGGCAAGTTGCAATTAGACATATAACAAAAAAATCACAACAAATTATTATGTAAAAACATTAAGGCATCTCCTCATTACGGCATTATTCAAAAGGTTTATTATGCCGCTTTGAGGAGATTTACAAGTTCAATTTTAACTAAATTATAAGTAAAATTAAATTATATAAATTGTAAATAATAATTATTTTTTTCCGTTTGTGATTACAAATTTAAACAATGAGGGGTCAGAACATGGTACTGTCGTCCTACCTGGGTTCTGTGAATTTCTTAAAAATCTGTAATTTTCAACTTTCATATTCCTGATAATATCCATCAGGAATGGAGGATGACTATGCAATAAAATTTGTAATTGAATGTTAAAAATTAAAGAACATGAAATAAAATGCAAACATCAAAAGATGATAATGAAAGAATGAAAGGGAGTTCGCAACACGGTATTTTACCTAGTCGGAGTCAGACACATGTCGAACTTCCTGGGTGGTCCCACTCCTGAGGAATGTGACCAGTGGCGGAGAGTGGGATGAACGATCGACCAATAAGTTCAACACGTCTGGTACAGTTCTTGTTTTGGTAATTCCTTAAGCCAAGTTTTGCTGGACTTAATGCAATTATTGATTGAATTACTTTTTTTAATATTAAGTGGGAGTTTGTTATATAATTTTACAGCTAAAAATTCAGAGCTTCTTTGTCCAAAAGTAGTATTGCATTTAGGTATATTTATCTTATCTAGTTGCTTTGTTTTGGTATTTTGATCATGAAGAGTCATAGCCATTTTCTCATTTTTAAGATGATTAACTAGAATATTTTTGGCAAAGGTTTTTTGGATACTTGGAACGTTGAAATGTTTAAAAATTTCCGTTGTTGACGTCCTTATGGGGACCTTTAAAATGGTCTTTATGATGCATTTCTGGGTTGTATTTAACGGTTTCATGTAATTTTATGCAGCTGAGCCCCATCCCAAAATTCCATACTTCAAAAGAAAATGACATAAAGCAAAATATACTCTATTTAGATCCTCGATTGACAGGACATTTCGTAATTTTTTTAAGAAATATATGAGTTTTATTAATTTTTTTGAAGTTCCGTTAATGTGTACATCCCAGCGGAGTTTATCATCAATTAAGATTCCAAGATATTTAATGTTTTTAGTTTTGGTTATATGCGGGCAAGTGCAATGAGGTAAATTATTTTGACATTCATGTATTTTAAGTGTGTGCTCATTCATTGGTTGTCCTCTTTTGTTTATTGAAAGTATATTCACTTCTGGTCATATTTTAATATTAAATAACAATCAAATAAATGCTCAACAACTAGCTACGGTATTTCTTTTATCGGTGAACACTATATTCCATAATGTGTGACAGGTAAAATAAATTAAACACAAATACGTATAACATTTTCATAAATTTCTGTTTATTTGTTCTTATATATTAGTTTATGTATAAAATGGCTTTTCATATGACTTGGATACTTGGATGACTTGGATACTTAAATCTAATTTTTAATTAAGTTTGTATACAATGTTCTTGTGATGTGCGCACTATTTATTTTCCAGAAACAACTTTTATAGAAACACTTTCATATTATTGTGGGCATATAAATTTGTATAAACATGATGTACTATATTATAAAAAAATATAATTTAAAATGCAAAAAATTGGCAGTTAAAACTACAAGTAATTATAATTGGTCTTTAACATTTCCTATAAGATATATTAGTAAAAAAATTGTATAACCTGAATGTGTTCTTGCTGTTTTGTGTCATAAAATTATTAACATAATCCAGAGTAAGTGATAATATACCAATTAAATATGTTTTCAGATTAATTTAACCTTTAAAACACTGGCCTTCAATGCAATCTATCCCATCGCGCGGTATGTGTTTTAAGGGAACTTCATGGATCACAATGTGACATCTGCGTATGGGAGTGCCGTCGATGAATCACTTGTGCGACAGCCGCGTAGATAAGATTGATGTATGGATACATTTTTACGAGTTCTTCTGGGATACTTTGGTGATGACAGTCTTGATCTCAGTATAGGCGCGGATGCCGTACGGCCCATTCTCCCTTCCATGTCCTGAGAGTTTGTAGCCCCCGAAAGGCAGTTGGGGGGCAAACACGTTATAGCAGTTAATCCAGACGGTTCCGGCTTGAAGACCCTGAAAATAATTCATTCGGTTATTAATACTGAACGAAGTAACTAACGATTATGGATATAAACTCTGAGAGAGCTAGGAGGAAAATTAACCGGGCACTTAAGGAGAGACATACAGTTGTCGGGAGTGGAAGATAAAATATGAAGAGGGTGAAAAAACTCTAATTCGCCTATGGTGCCAATGCCCTATTTTAATGGGTAGAAGACTTAGATGTTTAGGAAGACACGTGGAATCAGGAACAGTGGCAGTTTTCTCTAAAAAGCGATTGTGCAGTGAACTCCCATTAAAAATAATAAACTTATAAACAGCCCGCGGTTAAAATTCCTCATTTAAAATCCACGCAACCGAATACAACGGTTGAAGAGCAAAGCGATATTCCCATAGGTGTTGTGCTGAATGAATTTAGCATATATGGGTTCACAATGCCAAGCAAATATTTCATACAAAAAAAATCAAAAAACAATCCCCCCGACGGCAAAATGAAATAACCTGGGCCGAACCTTGTTAAAGTTTGTGCCCAGCGCTAAAGAAGCAATGTTTAAAGACATGTGACCTCGGAAGTTTGTCATCAAGATGGCCCTATCGTCACTTTGCCGGCCAGCTGAACTTTGCACAATAAGGATGCAAATTAAATGTTATTATTTTACTTTCTATAGTTAGGCAGTAAATATTTCAGTAAAGTTTTTATTTTCTTATTCCTGCATTTCTCTAACCGTTCGCTTTTAATGGCATTTGTAAATCTACTAGTAAAATGAACAGATGGATATTTTTGTTTTCGTATTGTAAATTCAATCCTATTTTAGATAAGACACGAAGTGTGGTGACTTTTTTTTACTTAAATTAACAGAATGTTTCGGCCGGCAGGCCAATCTGGCGTATCGGCGAGCAGATTGGCGGGCACTTTGGAGCGAAGATCGAGGCAGAAACATAAGTGTGGGAAATACTAATATGGACAGAAACTCACTGGGGGAACTATTAGGACTACTAACGGGACACTGTCACCTCAGAAGACACATGCAGCTGTTGGGAGTGGAAAACACCAATAGATTCAGGAAATGTAAAGACGACGAAGAGACTCCAATTCACCTATGGTGCTAATGTCCCACCATGATGGGAAGAAGAGAGATTGTGGAACCAAGAGACATAGCCCAATAGCAACCCTGGTGAACTTTATCAAAGCGACCGGGTTACTGTCAAAGGAATAAGGTAAAATGGGAGATAGCACAATGGGCCTATGGCCTGAGTACTTTACTTACGGAAGCTATGCAAACCGTCTACGTAACAATAAATAATATTTTTTTAAATAACCCTGGTTAAATTTATCATAAAATTGGGCTACTGTCAAGAGAATGAGGTAAAACATGGGAAATAGCACGATAGGCCCATGGATCGAGTGAGTACGAGAGCTTTGCAGATCATCAATAATAATTATTATAATAAGTACTGGTAATAGAATCTTCGTAGTACAACAACTGGATCCCACATAGATCGACGTAGAAGCTTGTTCCATATAAAAACGGAAAGTATAAAAGCATATTTGTGGGTGGTTGCTGTTAGAAGGGTATCGCATTCCTGCGTTGATTATTACATATACATACAATAATACCTTTTTTTTGTAACAGCGGTCAAACTAGTTTAGAATAAGTTCATCAATTAATTACCTGAATCATATAGTTAGCTCTGTCGATATCCTTTGTGAAAACTGCTGCAGCCAATCCATATTCTGAATCATTGGCTCGATGGAGAACTTCCTCCATCGAAGAGAACTTCAGAATCTGTTGAACTGGACCGAAGATCTGCACGAAAGACCAACACGTTAAAGACTCAAAATATAAATCTTAAAAATATACATATGGTATTACCAGGTATAGAAAAATAGGCGGTCTCTATAGCAAAATGGTCTACGTAATTGACATTCAGTCAGCAGCATAGATAATAGAAACAATGAATATGGGCCATGAACCATTATAAGTTCGAAACCACAGGCACAAGTGTCGCTAAAATCATTCACCCATACTACTGCAAATCGCGCATACACGCACAGCGGCACCCAACAGTGGTGTAGCGAAGGGGGGGCGGAGGGGCGAACCGCCCCAGGTGCCCCTATTAGGAGGGCGACAAAATTTGCCTGTGCTATACTATACACTACGGACAAAATTGACTTTGATGATGTTATTAATGATTTTGCTGCGCGTAAGGTTCGAAAAGTTAAATTTTAAACTTAAGTATATTATAATTTCTTCAAATGATTGATAACTTTGTGGCATCATTATTAATTATATAATTGAAAATACACTTTGTATATACCATTTATATAGTATTCATTTATTCCTGAAGATGATAGCATTGCTATCGAAACATGTAGAAATATTTATATATTTTAAGTAAAGTGGTATATACAAAGTGTATTTTCAATTATATAATTAAGTATACTATTTTGGTTTTGAAATAAATATTTTTCCCTCTTTCATATGATTCCTTTTTTCCACCAACATTATTTTATTTATTTATATTATTTTTATGACATCACTAGAGTGGCAAATTATGATTCCATCCCGGGGGATGATGGCCCACGCTACGCCACTGGCACCCAGCCTTTGTTTCTACTTACACACCAAACGCATAACTTTCACTGGCTCCACAACATTGATAGTTAGTGCAGTTTGGTCGTAGCTCAGTGACAGTCGGTACGCTTCCATACCACATCTCCCTTTATTCTATTATCTATAGTCAGTAGGTTACAATATTAATTCCCGCTTCAGCGCTATACTTGGAAAGATATTAATTTAATATTGTCCAATGGTTGAAGCGGAACTGCACTCGCACCAGTCACATAAGTCAATTTGAATGAAACTAACAATATCAGAGTTTTTACTGTCATATAGAACATTAACGATTACTTCAATTTTTTTTAAACAAAATACAAACATTTTCAGGTTATGAATAAATAACCTGACAATATTAAAAAATCTCCTACTACCACCACAGAAAGCGGAAAATGTTGTTTGTGTCACGTTGGAGGACTTAACCAGCCGAGGAATTGGACTCACAACGCCTGGGTGGGACCCAGACAGGATGCCAACTCAGCCACTGACGGGTCGTTTAAATTGTTTTCATATAAGTATTTATTTATTTCATTATTTAATTCATCTTTCAATGTTCCTCGTGCCAGCTATAAAGAGTAACATTACTTTACCCTCTGGTGGTTATTTTGATAAATAAATATTGGTAACCTCCGTAATTAGCATTTTGACTACCGATAATAATTTTATTACATATAGATTTATTATCGCAACTACATTTCATTATTTTTTTTGTTTTCATTTGAACATTTCACAAGATTCAGTTATCAACATTTGTGACATAATTTGAGTGTACTTTCATTATCTGGCATTCAGCAAAGTATATCTGCCTTTATTGTATATGTAATATATCTGTCTTTTCAGGTTCAATAAGATTATTTTAAAAGTTGAAATAAAAGATTATTTCTAATTTTGAAACTGTCTATTCATGGTGGAATTCCATATTAAAATACATTTTTTTGATAAAAAAAGCCTTTGTAACTTTTTTCCATTTATTTATTTTCGACCGGACCGGTTTCACCCTATCACAGGCATCGTCAGACTGGCACAATGAATACTAAATCTATGGTATATATAGCATCGATGACAGGAGTGAGTTCTCGGCTTTCTAATATTGTTTTTATTACTCGAAATTTGTTTTATTGCTGACGGTACTGTTTACTATTATGTTTTTAAAAACTACTTTCGGGTTGGTTTATTACTCTCTGGAAGACGGATTACATTGTGTTTATTTACTGAATCTATGGGTTTTTTTAAAATTATATACAGTCATTCGTTTCAGCTTTTATTCGAACAGATGGTTCTTTCTAGTTTTGTTATTTCCCTGTGATTTCCGTCTTGTTTGCTAAGATGAATTTTATAGCAGTTAATAATTTTATATAGTTTTAAAGAATGGAACTCACTCCCGTTATCGATGCTATATATACCATAGATTTAGTATTCATTGTGCCAGTCTGACGATGCCCGTGATAGGGTGAAACCAGTCCGGTCGAAAATAAATAAGTTGAAAAAAGTTACAAAGGTTTTTTAATCAAAAAAATTCATTTGAAATAAAAGATATTTTACTATAAAATTTGTATAACTTGATAACGACGCACGAAAGCAATCTTTCTAACCAAAGGGAAAATTATTGCACTGTTATTTGCTAGCTGCATTATGTATTTCCAATAAACTGTACCTCTTGCTTTGTGATGTCCATATCTTCTTTTACATCGGCGAATACAGTTGGCTCGATGAATTAGCAATCTAATGAAGTTTCATCAATATGGTGAATATATAATAGATGTAATGAACAGTACCTCTTGCTTGGCAATGTCCATATCGTCCTTGACATCGGCGAAGACAGTTGGCTCGATGAAGTAGCCTTTGTCTCCCCAGGTGTTGCCCCCTGCCACCACCCTGGCTCCCTGATCCTTGCCACTCTTGATGAGAGACACAATCTTGTCACGCTGGTCTACATCAATCTACAATAACAAAAAACACAATACTATATAATTATTTTTAAAACATTACAATCTAGGTACAGAGAGGCTATGATCTGCATATCTCAAATAGATAATATCATTTAATTTAAATTTCATAAAATTCCTATTCTAATTTTCATATCACCTATTACTTCACATTCCGGTTTCTTTTTTGATGAATGATAATATATAAAAATTTATAATGGTACCCATTGTACCACAAAATAAAAATAAATCACATATCTCGTTTACCAGATCAAAGAAGCCGTATTTGAATATAAAACTAATAAAAAAAAATTCCAACGCCTAAACCTAATCAAAGATCTAGGGGTTATTTACGACGACAGGTAGAGGTTTTGCTCTACTAAAATATTTTTTTCTTTTACTTAACGGTAAAATATTTAGCAATGAGATTCTGGGTCAAATAAATTTCTTTGTACCAGAATCTCACTCTCAGGGACGTCATCACAACCTCTTATATAGTCGAGCAAGCCGCACATACTTATTTATGAACTCACCCGTGGAGAGCCACGTACTTCCTAAAAACGGTGGATCAAAAAATCGATCTGTTTTTCATGTCTTATATTGCATTTACAGGGTTTTTTGGCAATGCATATACACTGAATAAACGGTACAACTATAATGAATTAGATTAAGACTCTGTAATGTTATAAATATTTGTACAATTTTAATAAATTAATGAATACAGAATATTCAATACAATTTAAAACGGGTTAAAAATAGATTTGACTGAGTCCTGAGACTCTTTTCGTTATTGTTCGTTCTGTTCGTTAGACCTTGTTAAATATAAATATACAACTTTCTACACTCTATGTATCTGCAATGGATAATAGAGGCTGTTTGAATCATTGGCTCAATAAGGAGGTAACACAACACAGGTTTTAACAAACAGAAAATCGACCAACTTCATACATATTATACAGACAATTCTGCTTTTATACGATTTTGAAATAACATGGACAACAAAGTGTAATGGTAATAAATATCTCATCCTGGAGTGATTTTTAAACAATAAGACCTATCCCCCATTTTCTTAAGCAGGTACTGCATTTTTTATACATTTGTATTAATATTGACCAATTGTCAATCTTAGATCATATCTATGATCAATTAATATGCATTTGCTATTAATGGATTAGTTTGAAATGGATATCAAAATGAAACATGAAAGATTTAAACTCGGAGAGACTTCCATCAACCTTCCAATTTTTATCATTGAAATCATATAATCGGATAAAACAAAATGATAAAAGAATTGGTTTGATTTGGTTAAGTTTATTGCTTTTTTATGATTTTTCTTCAATGTTATGTTTTTTCGTGGAACCCTTTGAAATTACCTCTAATTCTTTGATTGATTTGATATCTCTACATTTGATTACATGTCATGTCATATAGTGCTACCTGTGGCCCCTGTTCGGTGTGGAAGTCGAAGGGGTCTCCGACCTTCCTCTTCAGAGCCCTCGCCGCGCTCTTCTCCACAAACTCATCGTAGATTGTATCCTGGACAAATGTCCTGGAACCTAGAAATACACATCACCAAATAAAAAATACAATCTTTAGATACATAATCACATATTGACGCTAACTTTATAAAACAGCATTGAAGTTTGTGATAATAAATGGACATAGAATAATATGCACTAGAGGTGAGTTATATAACGTGAAACTGTTTTTCGTAACCGTTTAAGTTCCAAAACGGTTGAAACAGTTTTGTGGATTTAAATACGCCCGCAATAAACCTGTCCGAAATGATTCCAATTCGTTTAAGAATTCTGCAGAAAACGTTTAAAACAGCTCCCCCCAACACTTTACTAAACTACTATAACCATTGTCAACCGTTGCAAAGAGACACTTGCACATTAAACGCTTTCGCCCAAAACTCCGTCGCTGACTGTTGCTACAAAACACTTTCGAAATTTTTTATGCACGTCTGCAATATGCCGTAACCCGTTTGTTACAAAGAAACGCTTTCTAAAATATTTAACATACATCTGCGATATACCGTAACCCGTTGCAAAGAAATGCTTTCTCGTTTAAGTTCTACCATCGTTCTGAAATTTCAAACACTTTTGCATTAAACGCTTCCGTCCGAATCTCTGTCGCTGACTTGCTATGAAACGCTTTTGCCTCAACCGTTTTTTTTATATTTTCTAAATTTAGAAACCGAAAAGGTTTCGGTTATTTTGAAGAATAAACTGAAATACCCATCTCTAATATGCACTATCATAATGCCACCATATAGTTTAGCAGTTAAGTTTAAAGTCAATATAGTCGACGTGGGCTGTTTCTTCGTTAACGATCTGTAGTCATGCTCAGGAACAATGACAAGTTACCGACATTATTGGTAAAACCTTTGTTCGTGCTAGGGGGCCTGGACTCTCTAAGGGAAGTAGAATAGATGATAAATATGATGAGTTAATATTATATAAGTATGTATGTGAAATATCGTAAGAATAATAAATAAAAACTCACCGGCACAGCAGCACTGTCCCATGTTGAAGAAGAGTCCGAAGTGGGCCTGCTCCACGGCATAGTCTACGTCCACATCTCCAAACACGATGTTGGGGGACTTGCCTCCCAGCTCCAGGGTGATCCTCTTCAACCCGGTGGTGGCCGACCCTTTCTGGATTAGCTTTCCCACTTCCGTCGATCCTGGGGAGAAGAAAAAACTCATTCAATACAAAAATGTTTTGTGTTTAAAAAGTATATGGCAAGTACTGAGCAACATAAGGCTAATAATCTGAAGAAAAGACACGAAGCCCACAGATAATAATTTAGCCTTGATGTGGTAATATTATTTGGCATAAAAATAGTATAGATTCGATCACTCTGATCTCTGATTTTAAGGCGAAGAAATTCAAAAGAAATCACTCAATCCTTGTGTTGATGGCGATGATGTTGAAATTGGCACAACACTAGCTGATTTAAGCAAAAAAAAACGTGGCAAAAAGGCATGTTGTAGCGCCCGGTATTTTGTTCAACGCACAGATCCGAATACTTTCTCCCTCACACACATAGCACCGTTTCGCTCAGCAACTATCGCCTCGCTGCCCGGCCGAAAGGACACCCCATCGGTCCAAGCTACCCTCACCCTCCATCGCCAGCTGGCCACTGCAGGCCCCACCCAGCACTAATGGGTATATAAGGGCGTGCTGACCTATATCAAATCAGTGTAGCCGGACTCCTGGTAGAACCAAGCAACAGCATCCTAGTGGTCATTGCTCAGTCACCAACCCAATACCAAGTCGAGAGAGCCCTCTGGGTCCTCCTTGGGAATTAAAGTAACCATGCCCTAGTGGACATTACTTGCCGTGCATCTTTTGCCCAACTAAGAGACCGCGGGTCCTATGTTGGAGTGTTAGTGAGGACAATCGTGAACTTTCTTTTAAACTCTCAGTGATTCTATTTTGTTCTAAAAACTGTTCTGTACTCTTTACTAAAATTATAAGCTGTGAACCCGATATAAGATAAATAAAATGGACATTGTGAAAATCGACTATTTACTTATATTAATACCCGCCACAATGTTTTATTTTATTTTGTAAACCTAAGGTACAAAAATTTAAATGTTTTCTGGTCTAAAAAACTTAATTTGCCACCCTAAACAATGGATGTCATGTGGTGTACGTAACAGTCTAATTCTAAAATTGAAAAATACATCATTCTTATTTTCAGTACATATAATGAATTTATGCCACCTTTCTTACAGTAGTTGGTGTACTGGTCAGCATAGTTGCCTTCCAAGTTTGATTGGGGTTCGATTCTGGGCAGTGGCAATGTATATTTTATAAAAATAAAAAATAATAATTTAATTTTGAAACTTTCAGCTTCACAAATCCTACAATTATAATATCCGGTGATTGATTCACGGTTCTGCGCTAGTTATACGATAAAAGCAAATCCAAAAAAATTTGTACGTAGAAAATTTTATCCTTTTACAGGCTTGAAACTTTATTTTTTCTAGGCTTGTAAAATACTAGCCAAACAAAATGCCCGGAAAAGGCAAAGGCCAAGATGTCTCTACTCGCAGTATTTAACCTTTTGACTACCTTAATAAGTTCAAGTTTTTCTATACCCACAAGCAAAGCAAATTTTTGATTTTTATCTACGTAATATATCATGAAAATACAGAGACCACTTGAGCATGACTTATCGTGTCAGATAGAAAGAAAAGATTATGATGTGCAATATGGAATCAAACTCATGGGTAAAAAAACCTCTCCCGATTTATCTCGAGTTAACTCACATAACTCGAATACTTATAGGTATAACAGAAATTGATATCTGGCAAACATATTTCTCAATACTTGTACACATTTCTTAATTTAAGCATTTTCAATTACAAACTTAACATTAATGATTGTGACAAATATACTTTCTTATTTCTTTTTAAAATCAAACATATTTTCTACAATCATTTCTTTCGGAATTTTATTATATGGTTGGAGCGCCTGGTACATGAAAGATTTCTATGTGCTTGATGTTTCCTTGTTAGCAACCTAATTTGTTTTGCATTTCTCATCCCATGTCCGTATATCTCGTAATTGTAATTTATTTTTCTTTCCAGTTCCAAAAACTAAATTATTGTTATTTACTTTTGAGTATAAAAACATATAACTCCACACAAAAAGAAGCCTTATGTTACGGCTGTCGGGATGCTGCATCGATAGACACGAGATGGGCCATGATCACTTATAAATATAGATAACAAAACCGCTATATCGGCACTAGTCCAAAATATTACGTCACGCTTGTGTGAATGCACATGTTCAAATGCGAATTTGCGAAGTAGATTTTGAACTAGCGTGAAATAGTGCACTCTTGACTAGTGGTGGGCGAAGCGGCTCGGTTTAGTGAGCCGGATAACTAAATCAGCTCTCTGTAAAGACAATCCACATGAAAACTGGATGAAAAAAGTATCTTGTAAGAGCGTCTTAAGGACGTCTTTAGGAGGGCCATGGGAGTGAGGGAGAGGGCATGGTACGGGGGGACGCGGACTGTCGTTCAATCGAGCCGGATCACCGAACCGGAACACTACAAAGAGCTGATTTAGTGATCCGGCTCACTAAACCGAGCCGCTTCGCCCACCACTACTCTTGACATGCCCTTGATTACTGATATTCCTTATGAAATAAGATTTTTTTAAAACAAATTTCGGTATAGGTCAGCTTTGTGACACTTTTCAGAATATTAAAATTTTATATTTCGGAGGAGCACTGTATTATCGGCAACCAACGTTGCCGTATTGGACGTGAGATACAGCCACATATGAATGGTAATTTCTTACTGTATCACACGTATGATACGATCGCACACAAAGAGTCAATTAAAGCATCTGTAATATTTCTACGCGATTTTTAAACCCAAATACATGATTTTGGATTATTTTGCAATGCCTTAAAATATATTTTAACATTAAATATTTCGATACAGGTAAAAATGTGAAAGATAACATGTTAAAAAACAGATAAGTGAAGTGTGTTACTATCACGTTTTTATCTCATTACACCAATGCTTCTTGGAAATATGAAAATAATGCTACTTAAGTTGTTAGTTTTTTTTAAAGTTATGTGTTTTGCAATCGCATCCACTTCAGAAGTTTATACTTCTTATCTCTACGCAACAATAATAATAATACAAGCATAAACCCATGGAAACAATTTCGGATAAATAAAGCTAAATATAAATGTGAATAATATTCGTATTATGTAAATTACGGAAAGTGACAAGAATCAACGTTCCTTGCATAATGTAGAGAATTTTCCTTGAAATTGATATTTATTATAATTTCTAAATTGATATTTATTATAATTTCTTCAAACGATTGGTATTCACTTTGTGATGTCATTATTAATAAATGAATATAAAAATAATATTTTTATGTATTCATATACTCCTGACGATGAAGGCATTGCTTTCGAAACATGTAGATATCAATGTAAATTTATAAGGTGGTGAATACTAAGTATATCTTTAAATTCATTTATACATATTTATTAAATTGGGGGCGGACTTAGACCAAGGCCGGTTAAATGTCAATAAATTTAATTTCCATCATTACGAATTCCAAATGACGACTGTTATTGCTCCATAAATCTTCAATAAAATTACGAAACTATATGGAGTTTCAGTACGTATATAAGTTTTTACAAATATTCACCATCTAACTTTATTTTATAGCCAAAATTTATGTTTTAATTTTTAAATGTGGTGAAGCCAGACATCTGTCAGTGGCTTCACCACCGTTTGATAATGCCTTCTAAAGGCGAAACAGCTGTCATGCGTAACAATAATTACCTAGCAGAACTATTTTATAAACAAAACTTTAAAAAAAAAATTAAATCTCTTTAAATTTGAGTTCTCCAAATGAAACTTGAAAACAATAAATATATTTTTGAAATGAGAATTATTATTTTATACTCGTAAAAACAGGTCCAATTTGAGGTGAATAATGATGCAAAGGGAATCAGGATCAGATGAGACAACAAAGGAAATTTTTTTTTCAATGTGAACACCGCACGAAATTACCAACTGTCTGAAGTCAGTGAGACTATGGCATCCTCAATTGGAGCATGTTGTGAGTCTGAAGAGAGTGGGGAAGGGAAGGAGATGGGGGAAGGAAGGTTAGGAAGTACCTGACTATTCAGATCTGGTCAATAAACACGACCAAAGCTATTTCAAGCAACGTTTCAATACTGAATACCACTTTGGAACGTGCTGCAAATAAACTATACCAATATTCATTTATATTAATTAAATGTGAAATAAATAAAATAAAATAATTTATCAATCATTGCGCAATGGCCTCCTTATTGGGAAAGGACAACGTCGGAGCTAAGCATTTGCATCTGTGGGTTATGTCGATAATGTCTGACACTGGTTTGTGTTATTTTTAAATACACTCATACTTGGTTATAACGAGCACGAGGGGACTGACTAAATTAGCTCCTTATAGCCATTACTCGTTATAATCAAAAAGGTTTAAAAAACGTATGTACCTACTTACCTACCTCTACTATCAATACATTCGTTAATGTATAATATCATTTCAAAATATTGCTTTGAAAAATATATACGTGCATATTATAAAAGTATACACGTTTATCGATAAAGTTTATTGGTCGATTTAAAGATTTCACTTTCATGTCTTTCTAATTTCTTCTTCAAAACACTCGATGTATTGTAACCCTCATCACCCGGTTAAGGGCTTCCAAGAAAAAATCACTAACCAGCTCCGCGTGTTGTTTGGGTCATAAAAATATAAATATCATAAATCACTAGCTTGTTGCGATTTTTATTGTCTTATGACAACCGTGATGCACAACCCGCGGCCTGATTCGTGCGGACCACCGGCGAATTTCGTACGGCCTACATGGCTTTATATGAAAAAGAATGTCTGCCGTAATTCTTGAAAATTCTGGCTGAGAACAATTTTTTATAGAGTTTTTGTTAATTCATACCGAATGTCCTAAGTGGAACAAAATTTAAAGAATCGGTTCACACCACAATGAAAATCAAAAAAATTTTAAAAAAAAAGTGAAATGTTGAACTTCACTGTCAGCCCCCTTCCCACTCAAAAAATCAAAAATTAACTTGTAGGTCGCAAGTCGCTTTTGATAATTAGGTAAAGTGGCCCCTCTGCTAAAAACATTGTGCATCACTGTCATAGGCACTCGTACATTTTTATTGGCTTTTAAAACAAAATTGACAATAAGTAGTAATACAGAAGATGTCAAAAGGGAACAATTGCGAACACAATTGCAAAAAAAACCCAATTTTGGCATAACTCTCGCAGATTTTATACGACAATTTTGCATAGTGCCTGTTGGATAGGAATGTTTTACATTACGGGTAGCACCATGAAAATATTAATCCCTCCATTATTTCCCTCGGGGCCTCCTGTGTGGAGTTACTGTAAAAAAAAAAATTCCATCCTCCAGCTGTCGCCGTCCCGCCGCTGAGCCGCCAACTTTGTCTGTTATTACTTAGTTTGAAAATTGGGTTTATTCACTCATCGATAATAATGATTATTTTTAGATAATTTGTACAGCTCTGTTTGGTGAAAAATAATATCGAGGGTGCTGTATGGTCTATGTACGTATTTGGAAATTGTGTTGACAAAATTATTTGTACGGTATATCAGTGAAGAGTCCTCGTTATAACTGCCAACAATTGTATGAAAATAAGCCTGAACCAAAATATCACCGGGTAATTGATCATTATAGCCGTGAACTCACTATGGCCGTGATCGTTATAACCAAGTTCGACTATATTGACATTTGGTAGAGTCGGCATTTCAAGGTTACCTACCTAGTGCAATGCAAATGTAGGTTGGCCTAAGAAAATGTTGGCAGAACAACACGGAAATGCAATATTTTGATGAGAAGAAGTGTATATAAAATGATTTGAGTATCGACAATTTGAAATCATCTTTTAATAGTGATAGTGTAGATAATACATAATATAATATTATTATAACTTTTTTTCAAATACATTTATATATATGGCTAACTACATTCACAATTGGTACTGATGAATGTCTTGAGAAAATTATTATATAAAAACAAAAATATATATTCAATTTTTTTTAATATTAGTACCGCACATGAGTCCCAACTGCTCACAACCGTCTAGAGCCAGTCAGACTATGGCATCCCCAATTGGGGTATGTTGTGCGGCTGAAGGTAGTGGGGAGGGGAAGGAGATAGGGAAGAGGAAGGGGGGGAAGTAGTACCGGACTATTCAGATCTGGTCACCAAACACGGCTAAAGCCATTTCAAGCAACATTTCGATATTAATCCAGATAAGCGGTTAAGTAGGTAACCTACCTATAATATATTTTGTATGGTTTAATTTTACAGGCCATTTTCAAAAGTGGAACTATGCAAGTCGAGTTACTTAAAATAGAATCATTTTAAAGAGATTTTTGCGTGTGTAGTGGTGCATTGTATTGTAAAACTTCTGAGGGGTAAGGCAGTACTGTGGGTGGGTGTATACTATTTTGAACCATTTGAATCACTATCAATGTGCACAAATAGATTCAAAACGTGTGCTCTTTAATATGATTAGCTTGAAATTATGTACTAAACAAAAAAAAATTCACCTGGTTATCAGCTTCAGGGGATGTCAACATGTATTACCTGTGAATGCCACCTTATCAACGTGCTTGTTGTGCAGGATGGCCTGACCAGCGGTCCCGTAACCGGGCACCACATTGAGCACTCCTGGCGGGAAACCGGCTTCCTTGGCCAGCTGCGCCAGGTACAGCGCTGTCAGCGAGGTCTGCTCAGCTGGCTTCAGCACCACCGTGTTACCGGCGGCAAGCGCAGGGCCCAGCTTCCACACGGCCATCAGCAGCGGGAAGTTCCAGGGGATGATGGCTCCGCAGACGCCTGAAAAGAAATTAATATTAATTAATAAAAATAGTCAAATCTGGTTTTACACGTATCATTTTAATTAGAATCCTAGATTTTTCCCACTCCTATGCATTCACTACCTAATAATAATGTAGGAATGAACAATAATGTTGCTTTATTTTATTGACATTCTGAAGCATCTTCATTCGATAGAATCTATCTCGAAAACGACTACTGGTTTCCCATCAAAAGCAAAATACACACATTCCCTTCTCTACAACATTCGAAACACTGTTAATTTACCTAATTATCTTAAAACAGTTTTTCCCTTTTTATCTGAACATGGGCTCTCTCTTCACTCGAGTGATGAGAGAACCCTTGCGATTCCCAGCCACCAAGCTACATCATTCATTTTCAGTATAAGCATCACGTCTCTAGAACAAACTCCAATCTGACGTACGGAAGGCTCCCTCAGAACTCATTTTTAAGACTAAAGTGAAGAGTTTCTTTTCTTCTTCTCTTTAATTCCTTCCCTCCCTTATCCCTTTCCTATCCCAACACAAAAAAATACATATGTATTATTATGGACTGCTTGCTAAAACGCGGCCCAAGCTAGCGTAAGAACAACTTAAAAAAAATTATACAAATTTGTTTAACTGCTTTTCACACATTACGTGCAAAAGTCACACTATGTGGAGAACGCTGCAATAATTATTATTATACCACGTTAATTTTTTTTTAAATTTAATATAAATCAAATTTTAAGTTCAAGTATTTATAAATTATCGAAACAATATAATTTTTATTGTTACAGCTGTTTCAATGTTCACATTATCAAAACAATATAACACATTTGAATAAATCAATTAAGAAAACATTATCATTTAAATACGGGGAAACACATTATAAATGTAAAAACCTCACAGAATAGAGAATTTTAATTATTTCTAACTAAATCAATTTTACTGATAATAAATCATTATTTTAAAAAACCCATCCAAATTAGAATGGGGTGGGAGTGAATAAAATCATATAAGTCGTCACAATGTGGATTAACCGCAGTTTGAAAATGGCCTTGAACGCCGAAACAGCTGTCACAATAATAAAAACAAAAAATACTTGCAGAACTTAATAGTAACATTATTAAATTTGATTTACATTAAATTTAAAAAAATAAATAAATGGAATTCTACGAATTAAACACAAAGACAATTAATACCATGTTCATTTTCCCACTAACACTTGGTTGGTAGGAATTGCCAGTAATAGGCAATAATCTGCCGATAAAAAAAATGTATTGTAGCAAATAATTTTTTTTAAATACAGTACCTCTTACTTTCCTATAAATTATGTATACTGATTTTATTAACTTATCCCCCGTGCAAAAACAGAATTGAGTGGAAGTGAGTAGGTTCCCCAGTGGAAGACACGGAGACAGACCAAGGAAATGGTGGAATGACTGCGTGGAAGAGGATTGGAACAGGACCAAAATGCCTGAGGACTGGAGGTGAAAAGCTAGGAACTAGTATTCAACACAATAAAAGAATACAATTAAAGCTACATTCCCGCCTCATCTATTCTATGATCTATTTCATAAAATCTATAAAGTAGATTGGTGAGAACAGGCTTATCTATTCGATTGAAAACATTCGACACACTGGTATTTTCTGTTTCTTTCGTTTTCATGCAAGACGTGCAAGGAGAAAAATTATGGAAGAATAATTTTATAAGATTTTAACTCTTGTCGGCAGATGCCGTTAGCACAATTGTAATTAAAAAATGCTTAATTTTTACAAAAATGTCACTTTTACAAAACGTTTTTAACCCTCGATATGTAGTTTTAAAAAAAAAACTATTTGCAAGAACTGTTATTTTTAATTGTTTCGTATTAAAACATTATCAAAAGTTCGTCAGATACTATAGATAAAAAAAAAACATTCTGTGTACAGTGGAATAATATGATAATATATGAGCATTGTTATTTATAACTTTTTTAATCATACTGAGAAATATAAAGAAGATAAACCATTTGCATTCGACGAGCGAGAATCTCCTACGAATGTGAATTTGTTTATTATGCTAATGTCACCCTTCTGATCATCATAAACAATTTTATTATTATAATATGAAGATTTAAAATGCACGTAGATCGACCACATATTAACTTTTCGTTTAGCAAATAGAGGTCAAATAAACATCAAAACAGGAAGTATTAATTTTTGGAGGTGACTGGTTATTTATTTATTATTCTTTTCGATGCAATCAAGGTTAAATACGTCGATAGTGGTTATGAAAAAGAGTATTTTGCACATAGGAAAAATAATTATCTTTCTTGACAGGTGATTCAGCAATACTTGGACTGGGATTCGAACCCAGATCCTCTTTTTTTTCTGTTTCATGTTTCACTTAAATTCGTTAACATTATCTTCTTCAATGATTAAATATTACAATGAGGTTACAATAAGTTATTCCAATAGAATGAATAGATTGAATAGATTTTATTCCGGCGTTACCGGTCCGCAGAATCTTTCTCCTATTTTCACCGGACCGCAGGCGTAAAAAAGTTGGAAAATGCTGCCCTAGATTATCATTTGGGAAATCAAGTAGTATTTGCCGCCTCTCGTGGGGTGATTGAGTAATTGTTGTGCCTAGTGCAATTTTGGGCATTCTATAACGAACCTCCCGGGATATTTCGAAGATGCGCCTATTTATCTACATTTCAATACCAATAAATGAATATAAATGGAAATAATAAAAAAACATTCTCAAAAATTCTAATGGCAAATTTCTAGTGTCGGCAAAATAATATTTTTTCAAGAATTGATACATTGAAAGATTGTTTATGGTGACAATGACAAAGCTTCATTTGTCAGCAACAATAGTTACGAATCCATCACCGCATAATATGTCACATCACAGAGTACGTTATTATGAAATGCCATCTTTTGACAGCGGCAATTTACATCGGTAGAAATATGATCATACCTTTCCAATGTGTGGAAATTTTCCTACAATTCTTGCACTTTGGGTAAATATGACGTATGCCAACACTTTCTTATATTACTGCCTTGACACTGACAGATCCTCTAACTTTGGTACACATTTTGTTTAAATTCGTAGTCTGACATTTAAAAGTAGACAAAAATTAAGGGTGCTGCAATCGTTTAAAAGGTTTTAAATTGCAAAGCAAAGATGCCTCATAGAAAAAAAAAAGTAAGTTTTAAAAAACACAATGGTCCAAATGCATATGTTTCACATTAACCAAACGGTGTTCATAAATTAGTGGTACTTTCCGAAAGGAATGATTCTAGATCATATTCTAAGGTAATTTTATTACTTATTAGCTGGGTTACCCGGCTTCGCTCAGGACAACATTCGAGAGTGTTTTGGAATGTGTAGGCAGAGAGGACGGACCACCAAACAACTCGATCTTGGCATACACTTCTTGCTTCATTCACTTTCATACAACGTCTCATACATTCTCTTCTGTTATTCCGACTTCTGACATGGCCCGACTCAAGTATTTGATTCACTTGATCGTGCCACGTCTTCCTTAGACGTCCCGGCTTCTTCTTCCATTCACATTCGCGTCATATATTCTCCTTACACTCCTTTCTTCATTCATTAGCTCTACATGCCCAAACCATCTAAGCGTCCCTTTCTTAATCTTGCTCACTACGCTTACATCAGCCTTGCATTCTTTACGAATCTCAACATTTTTCACTCGATCATACATGGTTTTACCACACATTCGTCTCAAGAGATCTCATTTCTATAGCATTAAGTCTACTTTCATCCTTCCTCTGCCAGTTCCATGCCTCACTGCCATACATCAGAGTTGGTATCAGCACTCCATTGTGGACTGCTAGCTTCGCTTCTTTGGACAACTTAGGACAACTTTTTTTTATAATATATATTGAAGATTATCGAACCTTTTAGAGCTTTCCAGAACCTTCTAGACTCACCGCCATACTCTGCCACTCATTTCTGTAAGGTTCTAGAGTTTTCTCCTTCCATAACTTCCTAGAGCATTAGCGAACCATCCAGAACATTCTGGAACCTTCTTAGCTCACCGACATACTCCACCACTCCTTCCAAAACTTTTTACAGCTTTATCGAACCTTCTAGAACACTCCTTCTAGACTCACCGTCACACACCACCACTCTTTTCTGAAAGCCTCTAGAACTTTCTCCTTCCACAATTTTCTAAAGCATTTGCGAACCTCCAGAACCTTCTAAACTCACCGCCAAGAAAAGTACATTTAAGTAAACATACTCCACCACTCCTTCCAGAACTTTCTACAGCTTTATCGAACCTTCTAGAACTTTCCGATAGACTGTTCTTGAAATTTCTAGAGGGCGAAACTTCCAGCCCTTATATCTTCAAAAGCATGCCCTTTATGTAAAAACGGGAACCCTCATCCTGGAGGGGGGATAGAGATCTACCACACCATATAACTCCCTTGATCGTACCGGGACTCGTTTCAGAGTTTTTGCGGGCCACACGTTTTTTTTAACTTTCTTTTATAATACACTCGAATATTGATTATTTAACGCTTTGCAGGGAAAATGCATGGAAAGACGATTTTTTTGAATTTATGAAATCTTGTGTATCGAAATAACCATGTATTAAATGTTAGTTAAATAAATAAAAAATAAAAAACAAAATTAAATTCACAGATCAAAATTATAAATTTTAAATGTAAAAAAATTAATTTTGATAATTTGTCTCGTTTCTTTAAAACGAACTATCAAATGCAAATATGTGAAAACATTTGAATGTGAAGCCAATGTGCCATTGACTTTGTACCTTTTGGTTTTACCCTAGAGAGAACCAATTAAAATACAGCGGTCTGCCTATCTTACACTGCCTGCATTGTATATTGCTACTCCATTTGATCGAAATGAAATGATGATTAAAAAAAAAAATTATATTAGAAATTTAAAACCCAAATGGCCAATTTTTTATCACGAAACGCGCCCCCATCGCATGTCTTACGTTCTTATTTATTCAATGACCTCCAATGATAATAAAAGTAAATAAATTATAGGTATTTATAATAAGTTGTTACATGCAGAGATGGATTATAGATGATAGCTAAAGGGTAATAAGTCACAAATTGCATATGTGGCTTATCATTTTATCGCTCATGTGGAATAACCCCCTAAGTCTTACATAAACAAGAGGCAATGGAATATGTGCACTTATTGCAGAAACGAAATGCAATAAAAATATTTAAAAATAGAAACATTAATTTTATTAAATATGGGACTATATTGCAACACATACAACAGTTGTGTTCATCGTTTTAAGGTCGAAATGGCAAATTTAATGATGTTCCTACATTACAAGTAATAAAGTTACGAAATAATAATTATTGTAAAAAAGAATAAATATTAACAACAACGAAAAATTAAGTTAAAAACAAAAATAAATCTGATAATTGAAAAAATTTTAACTAACAGAAAACATGGTTAATTAGTAATATGTATTTCTGAAGCAGAAAAAACTCCAATAAGTTCCGGCGTCGTGAAAATTCCACAGTTTTATCTGTCTGGAATTTTTGGTATAAAAATATTTTTTCAACTAGCAATTTCATTTCCATCATGAGCTACGGAACTTTGAAGTCGCAAAAACGCTGGAGCGGTGAGCTCTGGTGTCATGAAATTAGGACAGTTTTTTAATTTTATTTTTGATTAATGCAACTATTTCTGTTCGCAATGTCATTTCCATCACGAGCTATGGAGCTTCGAATGCATTTAACTTTTTTTATTAACAAGACGTCTAATTGTTTGTTCCATATTGCCCAATAAGTAAAAAGATTTCGACAAATATTGTGCTGAAAATCGGGCGAAACCATCACCACCTCAACCCAGGCCAGTACACTGAATCACGTTGGCCTGCTAATATATATTTTTTTTAACGAAGCAGTTATATTATAAGGTAGAATGGCTTATACCATAATTCTATAGGAGGATCTTATATAAATAGCAGGCCAACTAGATTCAGCATCCTGGCCTTGCTTGAGGTGGTTTTGGCGAAACCGGGTAGCAACACAGTAATGAATGAACTCACCAACTGGCTCCAGTCTTGTATACCCCATGTAGTCACCGTCGATGGGTACGGTGATGCCATGGTGCTTGTCTGCCCATCCGGCGTGGTACCTCAGATTGGCAACACTGGCGTTTACGTCCACTTGGTGGGAAATGGCGTAGGGTTTGCCATTGTCCAATGTCTCCAAGCTCTGGAAAATAATGTTGCCATTAAAAAAAATGGGTTGATTTTAGAACAAAAAAATTCCTTAGTACCTTCTTAATTCTTGGAGTAAAAATTAAAAGAAAAAAACCCACCAAATTTTGCAATCAAACCAAAAGATGGCAGTCATAAAACATAGGAAATAATTGATAATAATGTTAGTAATTCTCAGAATGCAAGTATGAGATTGATAAAAATGTCCGAATGTAACTAGGTCTCATTAGCTCAATTAGTAGAGGAACCTGTCCAGGTAAGACTAGATGATCTGCATTCAAGTCCCAGTCGTGACCGTTACCTTTTTATTTTCTGTATATTCGTCTCACGGATCAGGGATAGCCAGTGCGTAGATCGCGAAGGTATTTTTGGTCGATCGCAGGTCTATACATCGTACTATTTTTTGTTCAAAAGCGGCAAAACTACTCGACATTCCGTCTCTAAAAATCCGTTAGTTCCCTTCTCTTCTAGCGAAATACATAATTATATTATTGTAACGAGTATTGTTTTTTTATATGTATAAAACATCTGTTTTCAAAATAAATATACATATTTGATTTGCAATTGGATTTACAATGCTCTATCATGATATAATCACAAGCGATATAAGTCGATCGCCACAATTTTTTTTATAAAATATTTGATTCTAGAAAAAAAAGGGTGGCCACCCCTGGTCTATATCATATTTTTATTGATAGTTGTCGTTATTATTTTCCTCAATGAATAAATTAACATAAAACTTTAAAACATTTTTTTAAATACAAATTATAGTTTGTATTACAAAGTATATCGTAAAAAATCATAATACTCAAATAATATTCCAAGTTATTTCAATTTGGGAGGCGGGTGGTAGGGGGTGCCACCTCCCGGGAACCATTCATTGGATAACCGACACCTCTGCCATAGGTCACCCCAAGCGGTTCCCTACATTTGGTGAATTAACAGAGGTAACCGAGTTCATGAGGTTGAGCTGCATGGTGAGCCGGATCGGGAAAGGCCGGCTGAGGGAAACCCCTTGACCTCTCCAGCCGGACTCTCGACCCATCGCCTTACACCGCAGTGAGAGGGATAAATTAATACGTCCATCTCTCCCGGACACACTGACCCTCAGATTTCTACCCACCCATCATACCTTTTTATTCCCAGAACTTCCTCTCCTTCCTTTTTTTAAAAAGACCCTCCGCAGAGCATCTCCAAAAATGACATAGGTCCTGAAGGAAAATATTTTCCTCAGGACCTCTTGGGTGGAGTCAATATTAAAAAAAAATTCTACTAAATTATCTAAATTTATTAATTTATGCAAAGATTGGAGAGTTTGTCTCATAAACAGATTTTTTTATTTTTTTTAAGTTTGTATGGTTCATAATTCAGGATAGGTAAAATAAAATAAAAAATTATAAAAAAATATTACAGATGCGAATAATGTCGAATTCCATTTACAGTTACAAATAAGGCATTTTGTAAAAAAAAAAAAAAAAACGACATAATATTGTACCTTTTTACTTTATTATTAAATTAAATATAATTAATTCAGATTCTAAATGAGTTCTCATAATAATTTTCACATTAGCATAAAATGTAGATTGTTATTGAGTCGGGTTTTTGCAAAGTCATTGTGCGAATGGCAACAATTACTCTGAAAGATAAGGAGAGGTAAGTAAGTATTCGTAAATATTTACAAATTAGAATAATAACATTTTTATTTCCACTCGGCTGTTCACTTTGTCAAACGGTTATCTTTATAAAACGCAGATAAGCACAAATGAACATTCAATGTGAAAGGTAGGGGTTAAACTTTTCCAAAATGTCAATAGCAAATCGTAACCCCTCGACTTTCGCAACAATTATATTAAAAACACAGCCTGAAACGATAATAAACTTACGGCCAAGTAGTCCTGATTTCGTACGCATAGATCAGCCAATTTGTTGAGAAGCGTGCCTCGTGCTGAAGCATCCATTCGACGCCATTCAGAACCAAACCTGAATAAAAAACAAACAAATAATTCTCCGTTTGTGTCATAGTTTCGTGCTTCATGTTGGGAGTAGTCACATCTGCCGGTACCGTGCAGTGCAAACACATACAGTGGCAGGCTCGGCAAAGAAGGGAGTATTAACATAACACCGTGCGTGAATGTGTTTATAGATAATGTGAGCCACTCATTTTACCGTGCCTGCCACTTTACGTGTCTGTACTGCGCGGTGCTGGTAGAAGAAGCTCCCGACGCCTTTTCGAAAAGAGTCGCCAATGCATCATTTTGTTTGTATAGGGTTCTAACTGACATATTTTACAAAAATTACTTGAATGTGAAACCATTTCTTTTGCTCATTTCTATAACGTAAATAATTTTCAAAGCCATATCTCTGTGCAGTATTTTCGGAGATACTTGTATGACGAATTTCTAACATCAAGCACTTTAAATATCCATTTATTTTACATCAAGGTTCTAACATCACTTAGAACCTTGTGCAATCGTCATATTATATGTATCTGACAGTTTCTAGGTGCAGTCTAATTCGTCACTTTGGTTGGACAGGGTTCTAACTTCACCTTACCTCGTTCTGAGATATGAGAGTTTGCAAAGACAATTTCTCATATTCTATTCCAACAATTTTTGAATTTGGGGATCAATCTTGTGTAAAGTATTGAATATTAACATATTTTAAAGGAAAACAATTAATTAGGACGTGGTCATAATATATTGGAGTGGCATTTAAGGAAAACGTGGCTTTCATGTCTGCTTGGTGCAATCTGAAATTTCGCTAACCTTTTAGATAATTTTAGGTTGCATTGAAAACAAATTAGTATCTTCTGATTAACTGACTGACCCTGACTTTTGGCATACCTATTCTCGTTAAATTTGATGTTAACTTTTACGTTTAGTTCACTCTTTTCGTATTGTGGATCGATTTTAGAAAAAGGATTTTTTTTAATAAATAAAATGCTTCGATGAATCTTTAAAATCGGGTTGCTTTATCTGTAGGATTCTGTAGGGTTAGTTTTCAAAACCCCCACCAACCCTAGCAGGAAAAATCTTATGTTTATAGAGACTATTTTCTTTGGTACTATCAATATTATCAAGAGTGCCCCGCTACAGAATATTTCATAATAGACTTTATATTTTCTTCTTTTTTTTTTAAATAAGGCTACTCCAAGATAAGCGGTAATACACTGCCCTTTTAAAATATTGATTTTAATAAACCTATCTATGAAGACTTTTTTTATAAAATCGCAAAAAAAAGAATTGTCTAAAATTTTACATAAAATGCTATTTCTTATTTTTTCCATCATTTTCTATAATTTGTACCATAAAAATAACATCTTATTAAAAATATTCTTTATTCTTTTTTTCCATTTATTAATATTTCTAGCACAAAAACAAAACAAACTTGTTGAACAAGGTTCCAAATGTAGTAAATGTAAGAACCTTGTGAAATGAATTATTATGCCATAGCTGGTTGCACATGGTTCTATCTTCATGTTTAGGTATGTTCTAAAACGGTAATTATACATCCTATTTAATTTTTATCTTTCAGAATATGTTAAACTAAAATACTTCACAGAAAATTGACTCTCAAAATAAAACGATGTTAAATAGATTATGAGAAATCGTCTTTGCAAACTTTGACACCTCATATCTCAGAACTAGGTAATGTGAAATTAGAACTCTGTCCAACCAAAGTGACGAATAGTTGCCAGTCGACACGGAGGTTGCAATTGGCTATAAAAAGACAAGCTCAATCTTCACAAGAGATCTAGCCAATGATGAGTCTCAAAAAAGTATCGCCATGTCGCCAATGGTTGACATTATTGCAGTGGTGGTTGGTGGGCATAGATTCGTCGATAAGAATTTAATTGTGGTAAATGCGTTAAAACTGGATCCATCAACGTTACTTCTGACATCAAGTGCCATAATTAAAAAGGTAAGTAATAATAAATTATCATAATTTTATCATATGCACGAGGTGTGTTCAAAAGAAAGGGTGAATTTTGAATTTTCGCGGGCTGTGTACATTCGATTATCGATTTTTTTTGTTATGTTGGTACACATATGTTTATCATATGTTAGCATTATCAGCCATTTTGGATTAGTGGTTTGTTTTTGACAACTGGAAAGGTTAGTCACGTATTTGTGTGTTCTTCGATTTTTTACTTTTGAAAAAAATGGATCAAATATGTATTAAATTTTGCGTTAAAAATGGAATAAAGTGCTCCAACGCACTTAAAATATTGACTGTGGCATTCGGCGAGTCTACTTTGTCTCAAAAGAGTGTGTATAAGTGGTACAAGCGCTTTACAGAAGGCCGAGATGTTAATGACGATGAGCGTCCTGGAGTTGCAACCACGTCAACAAACGAAGAAAACATCGAAACAGTGAAGAAAATGGTTTTGGAAAATCGTCGAATCACTATTAGGGAAGTTGCAGAGGATGTTGGCATATCAATCGGTTCATGCCATGCAATTTTCTCGGATGTTTTGGGCATGAAACGTGTGGCAGCGAAGTTTGTTCCGAAATTGCTAAATTTTGAGCAAAAGCAACGTCGCATTAGTATCGCTCAGGAGTTGTTGAATGACGTCAACGACGATCCAGATTTGCTCAAAAGGGTCATAACTGGTGATGAAACGTGGGTATGCGAGTATGGTTATGACGTCGAAACCAATGCCCAATCATCCCAATGGAAGCGGCCAAAAGAGCCAAGACCGAAAAAAGCACGCCAAGTTCGATCAAACGTGAAGGTTTTGCTCACTGTTTTCTTCGATTACAATGGCGTGGTGCATCATGAGTTCTTGCCAACAGGTGGTACGGTTAATAAGGAATACTACAAGGAAGTTATGCAACGTTTGCGTGAAGCAATACGGCTCTAACAATCGGAATTGTAGAAAAACAAATCATGGATTTTGCATCACGATAATGCACCAGCTCACATCAATGCTTGTTCGTGATTATTTGGCCAAAAACAACACCGTAATCATGCCTCAACCACCGTATTCACCAGATTTGGCTCCCTGCGACTTTTTCCTATTCCCGAAACTGAAGAGACCAATGAAAGGAAAACGTTTTGCCACAATTGATGAGATAAAGTCAGAATCGAAGAACGAGCTGATGGCCATACCGAAAAGTGCATTCCAGAAGTGGTTCGAGGATTGGCTGGCATAAGTGCGTTATATCTGAGGGGGATTAATTTGAAGGGGAGAAAATGGAAATTGATGAATAAATAAATACTTTTCGAAAAAATTCAAAATTCACCCTTTCTTTTGAACACACCTCGTACATATTGACATAATGTCCGGTCTCGATTAAAGTTGTGTATTTTTTAATGAAATCTAATATTATGAAATCGTTATTTGGAGATAATGCTATTATCATGCCCGATCTTATCCAGATAAGAAAAAAAACGCTTTCATAAGTGATAGCAGCTGGATAATTTTACGTACCAAAAAACCTGTATTTTGTTAGAATTATTAAATTATAGACTAAATTTGAACTACGTAGTAAAACGGGGGTTACCAATTACGGTTCGTGGCCTACCTCACGGTGAGTTCAATAAGAGATTAAAAAATAAATAAATTCTATGTTGGTCTTTCCAATAATTATTAATATTTTTCCCTAGATCTAAAGGAATTTCATCATATCACTGCACCGGAGATTAGCGACTTAGCAACAAGAAACAATTCGGCGATTCATTAAAACGTCCCTGGCTAACGAATAATATAATGTCGTGGGTTACAAAAAATATTTTAAATACGAAAATCACAATTTACGCAAGGAACTGTTTGTCTGTTTTTTTTTTTTATTTAAAAACTAACATTTTCAGTAATTAACTTATTTTAATAACAACTTAAAACACGATAATCGCAGAAAAAATTCTATTGATATTTGAAAAATACTATTCGGTACAAATAAAATTTCCATAGTCGCTGAGCACGCAGTCACCTCGTAGATTCCCATGGTTTGCACGCTCGGCGCGGTTTCCCACAGAACCGTCACCAGTATGTTTTGTATTTAGGACAGAAAGTACCATAGTCGCTAAATTCATTGCGTGCATATGGAATTCATATCCGAGACCCTCTAGCAATTTTGGACGGGTGGATTTTAACCACGGAATTTGAATGACGCGCTGTTGAAAGTGTGGTAAAATTATGATACATGTTTGTTTTATTTTCTTATATTTTTTAAGGGAGTTCACTGAAATCGAAACTAGACCAGATGCTGTAGCTGTTTGGCAGACGAGAAACTAAGAAGTACCAAAAAAAAATTAACAAACGATAGAGTGCCTATCTTTCAGGCGTTTCCAAAGGTTTTCGGAAATAAAACATATTTAAGAGGAACGGCTGCGCTGCCCGTTTCATACTTAACTTAATTTTGGAGGTGAGGCCAAAATACCCATCCAAACTGAATTATATATATTTTTTAATTAAAGTTTTAGTAAATATCTAGTACGTGTGAGAAGTATTTTATTTATTTTAATTTTAAGTATAGGCGGCCATGAAAAAAAAAACAAATTTTCATAATTTTAGATGCAACTTAGAAAATTATTTTCGGGCTTATCGTATTTAAAAAAAAATATATATATTTATATATTTTTTTAAAGACAAATATTCCCTAGTTAAGAATAACCTGACAATATTTGAAAATCTCCTACTACCATCACAGTAAGCGGAAGATGTTGCTTTGTCGTGATGGAGGACTTAGCCAGCCGAGGAATTGAACTCACGACGCCTGGGTGAGACCCAAACGCGATGCCAACTCACCCACTGACTGGTCAATATATATATATATATTTTGATAGAAAGCAGTCACTTTGTGGTTAGACATATTTAATGAAAATAAAACAATAACTTTGTTTATAACCACGAGAATTTTATTTAATTTTATTACGACCGACCGGTTTCGCTTAACATAAGCATCTTCAGGGTACAAAAATTAAACTGATCAATAATTTTTGTAATAAATAGTATAGTAAATATCTATACTATACTTTTTAATGAAAATATCATTAGGTTTAGGTGAGTATTTTGGCCTCAAATCCAAAATTAAGTTTTGTATGAAACAGGCCGCGCAGCAGTTCCTCTTAACGGGGAGAGGGACATCGGAGAGTTATTATTTATTAATTCAAAATAATGATAGTATTATCACGCAATACGATAAACATAATGTTTTTAAATAGAAAAATATTTGTTAAATATTTTATAAAGTTACATAGGCAGCATTCATAAAAAAAACGTCTTTTTTTTTGTAATGCGGATTATAAATTTTTGGTTACGTTTATTTACAAAAACGCAACGACAAATTATTAAACATACTTTTCTCCACTTTAAAAATCATATTCGTATTTTAAATATTTTGTAAAACATACAATGGGACGGTCAGAAAAAATAATATTTCTGATTAGATTTTGATAAATGCTAAAGCCTATGTAAATTTATAAAATGTTTAACAAATATTTTTCTATTTAAAAACATTATTTTTTTTACAGTAACTCTGACCCTGGGGGAAATAATTTCCCTCAGGCCTATATCATATTTGGGGATGCTGTGTGGAGGGTCTTTTAGAGGATAGGAAGGAGTGAACTTGGGTCTTGAAGAGACCCATGTTATAGGATGGAGGAAACACAGAGGCCAGGAGATCATTCCACAGCCGAGCACAAGAACGAATCGTAGAAGCGATCCGTTCTCATGTGAAAAATGTCAACCGGGCGCGCGTTTGGCGTGTTTCCCGACTATGCACCGGTGCCGAAGGGATCAATGACGGTAGTTCCTCAGAGCATCTTCCATTAAAATTCCGGTAGAACAAGGACAGCATTCCCACCTGACGTCTGTGCTCCAAAGATTGCAACCCGTTTGTTAAGATTGGCGAATCTATCAAACGGACCGCCCGTTTCTGCACAGAGTCGAGGGTTTTTTCAGATATTTTGGGACTCCCGACCAGAGGTGGCTGCCAAATTCTACAGTGGGGCTACCACATTATGTTTATCGTATTGCGTAATAATACTATCATTATTTTGAATTAATAAATAATAACTCTCCGACGTCCCTCTCCCCCTTAAGATCATAAACAAACTTTTAATTGGAAGCAACGTGTGTGAAGCAGCTTCTCCCGCGATTTTTTTCCGAAACATTACACAAAAAACCATACACAAACATTTGTTTTCATACACATCCCGTCTCCTGTTAAAATGTTTGGCTTTGGTTAAAAACATAACATTTTGCGTAGACGACAAGATGAGTTCTAGAATAATCTTTTGAATGTACTACATATTTAAATAGGTTCAAATAAAATATCATTATTTGAAGAAAAAAAAACAATGAATGTTAAATTGGCAAAGAAATATTTTGTGTAAACCACTAATATAAGACAATGAATGTGTTTATCACGTTGATTAAATATGCATATAAGCACGACTTTCTTAATACACACAAAATTAATGAAAAACACTCTTTATTAGTTCAATCACAATGAGGAACAACTATTTCAGTCACAGGAGAAGCAAAATCACGCATTTTAATGTAGGTTTTTTTTTTAATTTACCTATAAAACCCAAACTAAGAACTTCAAAACTTATTTTATGTTTAATTAATATATTGTATTATTTATAAAACAGGTTTTAGATTTCTAAATTGGGTTTTTCTTTTAATAATAATAATAATAAAAAAAAACTAATTTACCTCACGATGTGTACTTTAAAAAGGGGCTCTAATGCTATTAGAAATAGCAAACAAAATAAGAGAATACATAACAGTTAAATACATTATTATTATTACTGATACATAAGCAAACTTCTTATAATAACCTAAAAACCCGCACCGTGCTGCAATTTAAAAAAGATGAAACATACCCTCCCCCCTTTTCTCCTCTTCACCCGCGAGGGGAATGTTTTCCATCGATGTTGGAAGACAAAAACATTCTATACGCACACAGAAATGTGTAAGTAACGCCCCTTTGTTTTGTTTTTTTTTTGTGTAAATGTTTTAGAAAAACAGTTCCAGGAGACGCGGCTTGATGCATACAAATAATTGCTAATAGGTAAGTACATAAACTTATAAATGAGGTTATAGCAATGTACGTAATGTACCACTCGTTGCTTGTTTGCAAATTGCAAACGTGTTTTTATAACTACAGTATGCAGGTATTGGTAGTTTATTTTGCTGGAAACCTGTTTATGCATTTTTGTGCACATTCTATTAATTGGGTTAAATCATTAATAACCACATTCCGGCAACAATATCGGACTTGAATCTCGCAAGAATATTATGGTGGTCTTACTTGAAGGCTTCTTTTGCCGCGTGGACAGCTTTCTCAACGTCCGCCACATCTGACTCCTGGATATCTGCTATGACCTTCCCCGTGGCTGGGTTAAGGGTTGGGAAGGTCTTGCCGGAGACTGACTTGTGCCACTCATTGTTGATGAAAATCTAGGAAATTTAAATGGATTAATAAAAAAATTAATACCTACACAATCAGTGATTATTTATGGCCAACAAATCATCCTAAAACTTTGTAGATCACAAAAACATATAGTTCTTTTGAGACGTACTTCTGAGGCGATGAGCCACTTGCATGTATTTTTATTTGATAAATGCACTAAATAAAAAAAATGTCAAAATATATGCACTACACTACAAATATCAACAATGCCAAGATATGCATATTTAATTAAAAGGGTTAAAAAAATATTTCCATGGGGGTTGGAGGATTGTAAAACGAAATTCAGAGTTTGGTTCAAATCTGCTGTAATCTGTATCGTTTGGGACTACTGAGGGGTAAGGGGAGACTGTGGGCGAGTGTTTCAAACTATTTACAACCTATTTGAACTACTATCGATGTGCACAAATACATTCAAACGTGCGCTCTTTAAAATGATTTGCCTGTAAATTTTAAAATATGATTTAAAAGTTTTTAAAAAAGTTAGAAATTTTCCAATAAACAAAAAAAATCATACAAGGCAGAGGCCCATTATGGCTATAAAAAAAGGTTATGAGATTTTTTTACAAATAGAAACAAAGATTTCTTATAAGTACGTAAATAATAATAAAATTGTTGTTTCTATAGCGCCTTTTTCGTGGAAAAATCGCCACAAGGGCGCTTTACAAGTTAAATTATCTAGGTAAGATTTATTATTGGTGACTTACAACTAAGATTTATAACCAGTGCCTTGCATCTAAGACTTACAACTCGTGACTTACAACTAAGACTAAAGTGCCTTCCAGACGAACGGGTGGCCCAGTAGTGTGGTCGACGGAAAAAAATATATTAACCGAGTTTTTATTTTTTGATTTGACAATAATGGCAGTACTCCTTGTCTGCGCTGAGTGAAGCGGTCTTGAAATTTGAAATTTCGCTTTGGAAATTGTTTAACGACAAATAAAGCGCGATTTACAAAGCAAAATTTTAAATTTCAAGACCGCTTCGCTCAGGGGAGACAAGGAATATTGCCATTATTGCCAAGTCAAGAAATAAAAAACTCGGATAATATATTTTTTTCGTCGGCCACACTACTGGGCCACCCGATCGTCTGGAAGGCACTTTACGACTAGCTACTTAAAACTAATGACTTATTGATCCAGATAGATTATCTTTATCTAAGCATACCTATTTATCTAGCTTTAAGCAAGTTGACTACTAACAAATTAATTAAATACGAAGTATAAAAACTTATAAAAATATAGAGTATAAAAACTTGTAAAAATATAAAGTATAAAAGCTTGTAAAAATATAAAGTGTAAAAACTTGTAAAAATATAAAGTGTAAAAACTTGTAAAAATATAAAGTGTAAAAAAAATAATGTATGAAAACTTGTAAAAATAATATAAAGTAAACATATTTTTGAGGAGAGGAAGGAACGAACATATCTTGAAGAGACCCATGTTGTAGGAGGGATGAAATCTCTAAGGAAATACGAAACAGAAAAGACACAAAAAATAGAAGTCAATTTAGATGTTACATATAAATAAAAATTGTATAGGTATTATATCCGAGACGCTATGTAGGTTGCAAATAAATTCGGGTAGAACCATACAATCATACAAAAAGATAGCAGTAAAAAATATGGGAATTAATTGAAGATGATATAAATTATTCTTAAATTGAGTTATGATATCAATAAAAAAAGACGGAAAGTAATAAGGTCTCATTAGCTCAGTGGTTAGAATGCTAGTCCCGGTAAGACAAAGGTCCTGAGATACTATCGTTACCTTTTTTATTTTCTGTATCTTTCTGTTTCGTATTTCATTTGAGATTTGTTAATATTATTTTTAATGATTAAATATTACAATGAGATTTATAAGCTTCAATGAGTTATTCCAATAAATTGAATAAAATATAATATTATACAAATGTTAGTGCAGTGTCACATAAATTATCATGTATAACATTGTATGATAGGAACATAATACATATTGACACCCATTATCAACACTTGTTTAAATGGTTAGCGACTATTTATAACGTTTGATCATTATTTTATTGTAGCCGTGTAATAACTAGCGCCGAGTTCCATATTGGAAACAATTACATATTTTCTTCAATCTAAAAAAATTGTTTTTCATGAAGCAGCAAAAAAACTCTCGAACAGAGAGATCTGGTCATAAAATTTTCACAGCTTTTGCAGTCTAGGATTTCGAGGTCAACGCAGCTATTTTTAGCTTGCAATGTGATTTCCATCGTGAGATATGGAGCTTTGAAATGTCGGAATAAGACGAGACGCCATCTTGTTTATTCCATATTGATCAATAATAAAAATTGAGAATAATATTTACAAATCTTGAATTTGAGATATGATATCGATGAAGATGACATAAATTGAACTGGTCTCATTAGCTAAGTTGGTTAAGCGGTTGCCTCGGATAGGCAGAGGTCCTGGGTTCGAGTCCCAGATGCGACTGAAATCTTTTTATTTTCTGTCGTTTTTTTTCGTTTTCATATTTCATTTGTGTTATGTTAATATTATTTTCTACAATGATTAAATATTAAAATGAGGTTTTTAAATCTCAATAAAAATAATTAATAAGAATAAGAATAAATCTTATAAAACAGTCTTGAAACAGATGACACCGGTTTCGCCCGTAAGTTACTGATAAGTAAAGTAGTAGGTAATTTGCTTGTAGTAAGTAATATCAAATTTTCCTGTATGGTAGGAGAGAGTTGGTCGTGGTTACATCGGGTTTTTGATAATTCAGTTCGATGTCAGTTTTTGAACAAAATTCCACATAGGAATATTCAGCATTATTATTTTTTTTTTTTTTTACATGAATACCGCACAAGAGTCCCAACTGCTCCCAACCGTCTGGAGCCAGTGAGACTATTGCATCCCCAATTAAGGAATGTTGTGAGGCTGGAGGTATTATGGAGGGGAAGGAGAAGGGGGAGAGGAAGGTGGGGAAATACCTGGCTATTCAGATCTGGTCACCAAACACGGCTAAAAGCCATTTCAAGCAACGTTTCAATTCTGAATGGTGGTCTTTCACCAGGGCGATACTGAGAGTATCTTCCACTCTGGAACGTGCGCAAATATACTATATATATTTTTTAAATTAATTAATTGTGAAACAACACAAATTAATTAAATAAAATTTACTTGCGCACGCCGGGATTTGAACCCGCGACCTTCGGATTCGTAGTCGAGAGCCTTACCCCTCGACCATGGAGGCCGTCATATTTATATTATATATTATCAAAAACCATTTACAGACGCACTATATCAAGTTAAAAAACATTATTATTGATAAAAACATGTCGGCATATGCATCCTAAAATTTCAAGTTCATTGGTAAAGTTATACTACGTTATCAATTTAAAAATATTACGTAAGTAGCTATCAAAATAATGTTTTCAATCTCTATGTTTCTACGGCTGAAAGCTCCGTTGAAATATGCAACCTGTCTTTCTGTTACCTACTTAATTTGTTACAATCTTCGTTTATGAAAAAGAGGAAGGCGGAGAGATTACAACTTAGGCAAAGGAGCTGCTATCAGCAGTACGCATATAGCGACCATTATCATAAAATTAAATATTACATTCAAGCCACGAAGCTGTGAATCCTACGTGTATACCGGCAGCTTTTCGATACTCCCCGATTACGTATTCAATATTGTCGTGAAATGTCACATAATAACGTAATTATTTTTACAATAAAGACTCAAAACTTTGCGACAAATAATTGGACTACAACCTTATTATTGTAATTAAAAACAGCAGACATGCATAAATCACTACTTTCGTGTTATAAATATGTGTTTTTATGGTTTTTTTCGTGTTAGCATAACAAAAAAAAATATATATTCAACGTGCGCGCAATTTGCCGGCAGTGTTTTCGTTATTTCCCAAGTAAATAAAAAGATAAAAAATTGATTTAAAGGAACTTACCCCAGTGTATAAGATCTCTGGTGTTTTATTGGGAGCTGGCACCCCGGAAAACGACGCTCTTTGGATTTTGAAAGCGGTATTTAACGTACGTAACATTGTGAGGGCCGGTCAAAAAAACTAAATAGTGACAGGAGCGGCTGACGACAGCACAGCACAGCGGTGAAACGCGAAAGCGAAATGAGCATAGATACACCGAAGTGAGTGAGTCTCGTTTCTCGTTTCTGGTTTCGTGTATAGTTTATAATCAGTTTCTTGTTTATATTGTGCTCCCTATCTTGGTTTCTTCCCGCGATGTTCCAACTGGGTTTCGTAAAAGATAAAAATATAATAGCATGATGAAAAACCGTTTTATTTCCTTTTTCCTTTATTTTTCCCATAATATTAACAAAAAAGTTAAATAATAATTTTAACATTTCATTTTTATATGAATATCGTACAAGAGTCCCAACTGCTGGAGCTGTCTGGAACTGTCCGGAGCCAGTGGGACTATGGTATCCCCAATTGGGGTATTTTTGTAAGGCTGAAAGGAGTGGACAAAGGAAGGAGTTTGGGAAGAGGAAGGTTGGGAAGTACCTGGCTATTCAGGTCTGGTCATCAAACATATGAAGCTATAATGTAACAAGCTAGAGCAATAAGAACCAACAAAGGAGTTACCTGTGCGTGGGTTATTATTATGTATTATATATAGATATTCCTAGTAGAGATAAAATAAAACGGTTCATTTACTGGGAGTAATACATAAAATAAATCATTTAAGCATTCCACGTAAGCAACGCCCAACGAACCTACACGGTGGGAACCAAAAACTCAGTTATTATACATAAAACAATAAATTATAAAATCTCACCGAATTATACATAATACAAATAGAAGCTATTAAATTTATTCTGCCATAAAACGTTTTAACGAATTTCCCAAAGATATACAAAATTTAAAAAATTATGAATTTTTTAAGAAAAAACTTAAAATACATTTTACAAGAAACTTATTTTAGGTGTATATTATAAGTTCACTTGGAAAAAATGTATATATGTTTATATACATTATATAGATATATTTTATTTCTAAAAATTTCCTTTTATTTTATTTTATTTTTTAAATTAGTGCTGTTGAAATTATTAAATGTGTAACAATATATATTAGTACTCCATCCCTAAACACGAGAATTTCTCAATTAGGGAGGTATTAAATTTGAAAAAGGGATTATTTAAATAAATAAAATAAAAAAAATTGAACTTAAATACATTTTTGTTATTACCATGTAAATAATGTTCTTAATTATGTCTAATAAATATCCAAAAAAAAAAGCAAAAGACACAAAGATAGATACAAGCTAATCATAATATTATTAGCCCAATCTTTGTTACTGTACAAATTATCGACAAAAATGTCTACATCAACACAGCGTATTTTATTATACTATAATCAACACTTTGGGACCGTTTTTTTAATGTACTCAGGTGGAATATTTAGTGGTGAGTTTAGAAATATTTATTTCAATAGTGCTACAATACAATATTATTTATTTTTAT